>NDGM011238880.1:725-23773 GCA_002564305.1 Octomys mimax | reverse complement strand
TTACCAATTTGATTTGAAACTGTATCATTGCTATCTGTTTCTCAATAAAACTGATAAAAAAAATAAAGTAGAATTTAGTGAATGCCATACTCCCATACATTACATTATGTCAACAACCTCTTTAATGTGCCTAACAACTAATAGCAATGTAAATTCTATTTATGTAGTTGTCATATCAACCAAAAGAGAACATAGAGTATTGTATATTATTTAAAATGGATATTTTGACAGTACATACACAACACACTTATTTTTCACTTAAATAGTTTAAGTGAGACATTAACAATTTAATCACTTGCATAAGAAAATATTAATTTTATTATTTAATGTTTCTACTGTTTTATTGAAAGAAACAGTTAATGCTTAATATCTTTTGATCAATTTTGTATGCTTATATCTGATAATTCAATTGCGTATTAAAGACAATATGCAATTAGCAACCATTGTTGAATTCATATCAGCTTGATTTTTGAAATGTGTATCTTTTGTTTTTATTATGTTTACTCTCTTTTCAAATATATAAATTTTTAAAAATTAATAAAATAAAATATACTATCAGCTAGAAATAAAAGAATGGAAGCATAAATAGAAGAGTTTGAGGCAACTTATGAGGACTAGAATGCTTTGTCAGATAAAGATGCAGCAAGTCTAAAATTATTGCTACTCATAAAACCCATAAGTAAAAATTATCTAGATTAGTTTCCACAGGAGAGATGAAATGAAGGTTTTTGAAAGAACACTTAAAATACTGATTCTATACTTTCCAAGATAAATAATTTGCAACAAAAAATTAAGACATCACATAGATTTAAGACATTTAACAGAGAGAGGTCAATATCTGCTAGAGTCAGTCCAATACCACTTCTGGAAGTTGAGGGTTCTACCTAATATTTATACTTTCCTCATTTGGAAAATATGTAGTATTCAAACACAAAATATCAGTTAACCATGTCAATGTCATTCATTTGTTCCACTGAATGAATGAAAGCAAAAGTGTTTAGGTCCTAATATGTTTAAATGAAATACACAAAACTCAACTAATTTGTAATATGCTCACCACCTGCACTGCCATTTCAAAAGTATATTTTCATAATATATAACCAGAGCTAAAAAATGAAACAGTCAAATGAAATAAAAGAATTAAAGTATCTTTAGAATTTAGTTTAAATCATACAGATTTAGACAGAAATTTGCTTCTTAAAAATTCATTTCAATTCCCATGCTATCAATATTATGGGGATCTTTTCTTAAGGAAAAACTAAAAACGACCTTCCACAAATAAGTATAAACTCGAAAATTGTCTAGCTATCAAGCCACCATTCCAGAAAATACAAATGGGAATCTTAAATATAGACTAATAATTAAAATAATTGACCCTACAAGACAAAAAGAAGCAAAAGCTTGGCATAAGAAGATAAGTGAATAAAAACCATAAATGAATCAAACACTAGAATAACATCCCAATGGCAAAACTTTGTACATAGTTTTCAATAATAATGCTTATTGTAAATGAGTTTTATTCTTTAATAAATACATACAAATTACAGGTTGGATCAAAATACAGAACCCATTTATAAGAGACCCATTTGTATGAGAAGGTCATTTCCTTGGCAGAGAAATGCAGACTTAAATTGAAAGCATAGAGACTGAGACTCCAAACAGCAGAACAAAAGCTGGAGCAAGCTTCCGGAAGGCAAGCTGAAGAAGCTATGCTCACGTCCAAGTGGATTTCAAATCAAAACTCCTCAAAAGAGATAAAGAAAGCCACAATTTATTGGATAAAATTAATAATTAAGAGGATATAACAACTACAAATATATATGCACCACACTTAATCCAAAGGATAAATAAGCCCAATGTAATCATAGTGATACTTTTAACATTCTGGTACAATACGGTTACATCATTTAGCCTAAATATCTATAAAATCAGTGGTAAGCTACACTGTAGATTATTTCAATAAAATCAGTATCTGCAGAGTTTCAGTCAACATCAACAGAATACAGTACCTCAGAAAATCTCCAAATTAGACCACAGTTTAGGCCATAAAGCAAGTTTAAGTAAAAAGAAAAGAAATTGAAATAATTTTCTGTATTCTGGAAGATCATAATGGAATGAAACTATCAGAAAAAATCTCCACACTCTAAATGGTCAATGAAAAACTCAAGAAATCTGGGTAAAATTTTAAAATTGTCCAGAGTCAAATAATATTTCAGACACTATGTATCAAAACTTGTAAGTGATTCTAAGAAATTTTATAGCTGTGAATTTTTACTTAAAGAAAAATAAAAGTGAACTCAAGTAAATAACCAAATGATACATCTCAAAATCCTAGAAAAACAAATACAAATCAAACTCCAAACCAGTAAAACACAATACAAAAATAAAGATAAGAATGAAAATTTTATATATCTTTTTTAAATATATTTAGTACAGGGCCTACAGGGTGTCACTACACAGATCAGAATGAAATTTTTGAATTGAAACTTTTCAGAGTGTAATAGACTAGTTCTATTTCTTAAGTAAATGTTATTAACTATGTATACCTCTGGCATTAGAATTACAAGTTATGGTATCACTACATTTGTCACAATAAATCTTCATTAAGAAATATTTCTAATAACTAATATTCTTGAGTGAGGTTTTCTTTTTGCTTTTTTGTTGCTTTTCTTTTAAGTTTAATGATGTTAAATGTCTCTAGAAATAAATTGTTGAGTTTTAAAATAAAATTAGGTGCCAAAGAATAGCATAAAATAAGATCTTCCTTAAAATTAATAGTGTGCTTGGCCATACATAAGATTCAATCTTCAGTCCATAATTTTCAGAGTTATAGTAAGGGAAATGAACAAGCAAATGATATATCTAATTTGATTTTAAAATGCTTTAACGCCATAGCATCACTGTATATAAATGTAAAAAAAATGTAGTATACAATTTGGGTTCTACAATTTTTGTTTGCATTTCTCATGCGCACAAAAATGTTTTAAACTTTTTTTGATTCGTTTTCCCCTTTCTATATCAATCCATGAAAATATTTTAACAAAGTATGAAATATTAAGTCTTTTTGAACTTCTTTTAGCAGAAAAGACTAAATAAGGTAAAAACAAAGCTTCTATTTCCAAAGATGAAGAACAGATTCTTTGGAACAATTTTAAAACTAAATTTTCCTTCTGATATTATTTTCATGAGGCAGAACCTTAGGTGCCTATAGTTCTGAGACAGTTCCATAGTCTTTGTAAGTTTAACATTGAAATTGAATGATATTTGGAAGGCGTACTGGGTATCACTTCTCCTGTCTTGGTGTGTGGTATAAGATCAACCGTTAGCGTGATTGTATTTCTTACTTTTACAAAGGACAGGTACAACTCATTTTAAACATGTAGTCTTAACACTTTGCAAGGAAGAAAAGCTGATAAATTGCATGCGGCAAAATTGTTTCTAAGATTATTTTCTGTCACATTACAATTAGTGTGGCGATGCCACTACTTATATAAACTTAATTCGGTTCCAGTAGTATGGTTACAGGAGAAAGAGTAGTTGCGTGCTCAATAGTTAATTCTCCTACCATATGTAAAAGTTGTGCGTATCCTTTAAGATTTTGTAAGGCATGTTTATCTGATAGGCAAAGCCTGCTTATGTGTCAAATGTGAGTTTAATACAGTATACACACATATTTAACTTTTATGTGTGTTTAAATATTTACATATGCATATATTTATTTATAAGCATAAGTGTGTCCCAGGTTATATTCTAATATGTTTATCTTATATCTTTATTTTATTTAGAAGTCAGCAGTTTGGCATGTCTTGTATTTTGCATTTGTTCCACAGGCTGCTATATGCTTAAATATGTTTCAAATCAATTTTCACATTTAATTTATTTTGTTTTATTTTATTATTTTTAAAGAATACAAGATAGTGATGTAAAAACAAAAGCATAGTTAGAAATGATACAAGGTTTTATTAAACAAATTAATAGGAATTCAACAATGGGTGCGGTAGTACATGGCACTATCTCCAAATTAGCAGTTCACATTACCAGTTATGAACATGTAATATTTGTTAAAAAAAATAAAAACAAAAAAATAATGAAGAAGTTACAAGGAAATCAAGAGGAAAAAAGTCAGACTAAAAAATTAAGGATTAACTTCCTTTCAAAAGTCTAGCAGAAATCAACAATACAATTATCCAAATTATTCTCCATATATACCCAAATACATTTTCCCTTTTTACAGTTGTGCTTTTCCTCATTTTAGTTTAATTTGCACACTTGAAAACAACTGTATATATCAAATTTCCCAGGCTTTGGATTTCACTTTTTCACATAAAGTCATTCTCTGCCTCGAAAATTTGAGAAAGAAAAGTTTCTTCTTTTCTTTTAGCTATAATTGAAAATATTTTATCAAGCCACTCTGTTGAGAAAATAGTGTTCTCAGGACTGATGCTTGGGGAAGATTCCGATTTATACCATTCATCTTCAGATAAGATAAGGTCACGTTTCATAGTCTTTAAAACATGAGAAGTCCAGTATCTTTCTTTTAAGGTCTATATTTGGCTCAGCTCAATACATCTTCTGAAAAAAAAACGGAATTGAAAAATTGTGCTTGTTGGGATAGTCACCCTGGTTGGCCTTGAGATCCACGCAGAGGGTCGGTGCAGCACGCTGCTCCTGGTCTGGGTGAATAATTGCCCTGAGGTCCGTGCGTGAACACTGGCCCTTCCTCTCTGGCCTCGATCGCCACTCTGTTTCCTGCCTGCCACAGCACTGCTGCCTTGCAGCCAGCTGACCTGGGACTGCATCCTGTGGCCCGGGAGCTGAAGTAAACTTCTCCTCTTCAAAATATGGATACAAAAAATAATAATATAATAAATAATAAAATATGGATATAGCTGATTGTGCCCCAGAAACAGGAAAGTGACTAATACAGGTGGTAAAAAGCCCATTGTTTTATTTACTGTAGATTTATATGAAGTGTTTGGAAGATATAAATTCTTCCCTCGTCATTCCTCTTTACAGCTGGCTTGCCTTCACTCGCCTGCACTTAAACATGTGAGTTTTAATATTAACTAGAGTAGTTTGGGAAAAATCTGGTATGAATTTTGACTAAAGTTTAAGTTTGCTCTCTGATTATTCGGAAAGAATAATGACATGTTAATCTCACATAGAGTGAACAAGCTAAATAGTTTTCGTCTGAAGGAAATATAGCATCAAGAAGAAACGTTTTAAAAAAAGAAACGTTTAAATTATTTAATAATGTAGCTATCTATATTAGTAAACAACATATTTCTAGTTTCATCAGAACAAGAAATTTGTTAAATATTAAGGTTCTAAAGATTAAAAATGAATTTTCAAACTAAAATGTGATTGTATTTCTTTGCAGTATTGAAAATGAAAAGCAAAATATATAAAAATCATTTTACTTGATTCATGTTATAAGGAAGACTTGCAATAAAAAATGAAACAATATATAGTGTTATATATATATATAAATATATTATATATGTATAGTATTTCAAGACATTCTATACTTCATGAAAGGAAATAGCAGAATAACTGGATAAACATATAATAGCCATAAGTAGCAATTTCGTAGTCATAAGTATATTTTCCGTAAGAAAAAAAATCTTGAATAATTTAAATACAAAAATTTTGCTATGTATAACAATGTGTATAACTCCAAGTATGTTTATATACCTTCACATAAAGGGGTCACCTAATACAAAAATTATACAAAATATTAGAAATACAATAGAAATAATGTTCTCAGTTATTTTCCTATTTTTAATATATGAAATGTTATGTTTATGTATTTAAAAGGGTTTACTCTAAAAATCACAGGGATGACTAATGACAGTAAACTCTGAAGAATATTTAAAGCAGCAGACTGCAGGGATTTTCAGTATCAAAATCAATTTTTTGGCTGTGCTCAAAATCAAACTCAGGAACTTGCCCTTACCAGGCAGGCGCTTACATTGCTGAGCTATTTCTCCCCACCCACAAACAACTCCAAAAGCACAATTATAT
This sequence comes from Octomys mimax, assembly GCA_002564305.1. Classification (NCBI taxonomy): domain Eukaryota; kingdom Metazoa; phylum Chordata; class Mammalia; order Rodentia; family Octodontidae; genus Octomys; species Octomys mimax. The sequence continues at coordinate 17,749 of NDGM011238880.1, read as the reverse complement.
TGAGAAAATTACCTTTCAAACACAAGTATCAATTGTAATCATATTCATAAATCCAGAAATACTTAAAATTTTTCAGGGATGTGTGCTTATGTTTTTTATTGTAATTCATGAAATTCCTTATCCACAGTATCATTATATATTTAAACTAACATACTCCCTTCAAGTCTGTGAAATACTTAAGATAGAACTCAAATATGTACTGACCTTCTTCAATTCATTATTTAAATTATGTAAATATGTACGGTGAATTTCACACCTCTTATAAAGTATATAATTTCAACTGTCTTCCTCTATGTTGAGTCGTACCAACATAATCCTTAGTTTTTACCATGATCTTTTTCACATTACGACTTCTTTCTTCTTCATAACAATATTTTCAAGTAAAATTGTACTTATATGAATCAAATTTTACTAGATAGTATTAATATTAATTGTATTTAGGCACAATATAGTTCCTTCAAATTAAAAAAGATACACCAAAGCAGAAGTGTCTGCAGCCAATTTATAGTTTCTTCAATATACTTATTTTTATCCAGTGCTGTAATTCAAGAAATAGACCAGAAACTAATCTAGACAATAGACCATGAGAGCTAATATTGTGCTGATAGCATGAACAAAAAGCTTTTAAACAATGAAAAATCAATTATTTTAATGTCAATAATGGCTTAATTATTTTATGCAATGAATTTTATAGCAATAATTTGGGAAATTATATTGTGTTGAAGGTTAACCGTATTATTTAATGATGAAGCTGGTCATGACGGCACACGCCTGTAATCCCAGCACTCAGGAGTCTGAGGCAAGAGGGTGATCATGAACTTGAGGGCAGCCTGCAATGCTGTTTTACCTGTGAAAATATTCAATATGCCCAAGTGAACTGTACCACTGTCCACATATTTATCCAGTCTAAAACCCTGAGCACTGTCCAGAGTTCCATTCCATCTTTCTTTATAGATACAAATGGATATATAGATGGTATAGGTAGATATAGATATGTAGGTGAAATAGATATACAGATAGATATAGTTGTACCTAGTATTGAAGTTTATATGAATAAACAATCATGTATTCACAAGACAATTATTTTCATATTGTTATACTTTGTGGCTTCAAACACCAACTGAAGTAATTTCTGACCATGTTCAGATTTGAACTATTGTTTACAAATGTTGTCATGGCATGCTATTAATTTTTTGCCATTTGTGTGAATCATGAATATTCTCCAATTTTGAAGGTTATACTGTACTTGAAATTTATTCAGGTTATGCTTTTATGAATAAATCATCTTTCTAAAATATATTTTAAGTGGAAGGAAGGGGAAGAGGTGGAAGAAAAAAAGGATGAAAAACAGGAATGAAAACCTGTTATGTACATGTACCAACTCTACACAAGGAACATAGTGAGAAGCAAATATTAACTTAAAAAGGGAATCCAGATGTATAGAGAATGGAGGAAAGGAACGGAAATGTGTAGGGATCCGCTGGTCTCATTGGGATCTGTTCTACCCAGGAAGACAAGGCGTCAGGAATGAAAAAGATAGACAAGGAGTCAAAATCCGGGCTAGGTAGTTGCTAGTCTGCCTGGTGGGCAAGACTAACTCCATGCACAAAACACAATCCTTTATTTATACTTTTGCAAAATTTGTAACACATGACACAAGGTTGCCTAGTGCCTAATAGCCAACCTTAAGCAGACAAGATGTTTCTCCCAGGTATGAGGTAGCTTGTTTCCTTTAGGCACTGAGGCCAGTCCCACCTATACACATTTGATCAATTACCTAGATTTCTGTGGCTCCCAACGGAAAGGGTATTGGGGAAAGGAATAAGATGTATTACATACGTGTACTTGTGTACTTGTTCCTCACCAGGAAAAGTAGGGCCTGTGAGGTAGCTTATTGGACTAAGCGCTTGCTTAGATAAGCGCAGGGGCCAGGGTTCAGTCCTTGGCACCAAATGTCACGCTGGCTCTGCCCCTGGGGTGCACTGAGCCAGCAATGGAGTCTGAAAGCAGGAAATTACTACAAGTCAGAGCTACATAGTGAGACCTTACACACACACACACACACACACACACACACACAAGAAGTATTTACCCCAAACATGTTCTGAGAAGAAAAATAAAAAAGAAAAACATATTTTAATCAACATCTAATAATTGAACATATTAAATAGGACCCTGTGCTTGTGAGGTAGGCACTTAAGCCTGCTGAGCTATATCTTGTCCCCAGGGTGTTGTTTTGATTTATGTATGGATTATTTGACAATCAAATTAGCACATCCATCATATTATATAGGTATAATTTCTTAGCAGTGAGAAGATTCAGATAAAATCTTCCTTTTATTTTAATTTAATAATTTTACCTAAAGTCAATATTTTTTAATCTTGGTTTTTAAGAAAAGCTCATTATTATGACAAAGCAATTAACAAATTTTTTGGAAGTTTCACATTTTTCATTTTGATATTAACTCTATATGACAATATTGTATATAGATAGTAAGTGTCAAAATATCACTTTATTTTATGGAATATATTCATTTTTTTCAAGTTCTACAAAAATTGTCCCTTACATTTTGTTAAAATTCCATCCAGGGTTACATTTAACCTGTTTTTTTTTTTTTTTCTTTGTACTATCCGTGTGTTTATCTCTTCATAAATACAAAACTACATATTTTTTCAAAATATGTCCTACTTTTGTTTGGGACAAACAGACCTATTGTTTCAGTTCCTTTTCAATAGTGGGTAGTTTTTGTTTTTGTTTTTATGTATTTGGTACAGGGTCTCACTATACTTCTTGAACTCCTAGTGGGCTTACAGGCATGCACCACCATACCTGATCTTGGTGGCTGGTTCAGCACACCTGGGGGCAAGGCTGGCATGGCATGTGGTACAGGGGATTGAACCCCAGTCCATGTGCTTGCATAAGTAGATGCTTAGTCTGTTGAGCTATCTTGATGGCCCTAACAGTCGTTAGTTTTATACACTTTTTTAAAAAAGAAAATTTGTCTTCACTTGGAAGGTACACTAAAATAAAAACAATGACCAAGTTCCCCAGCCTACTGGTACAGTAGCTCCCTGCAACCACTCTTAATGATGGCAACCCACAGTGTGTTGCTGGATCTGCTCAAAGCATTCCCTTGCCTACACAAAGCTCACACAACGCACCTGCACACGGACTGTCTGTCGCTCTTTATATGATGTGATTTACTTGAGAGTTGCTCAGCATCTGTTTTATGTTTACAGCAAATAATAGAGTCAGAAACATACAATAGATAATATATATTAGTTACATCAAGTGGACATGAGATATTCTATAGTAAATTCATTTATTTGGTAAAAATTAATTAAGTCCCTAACATGCAACACACATTCTACATACTGGAGATATAGCAGTGAGCAAAAGGGAAAAATTCTATAATCCTGTCCTATGCAGTTTCTCTCTCTCTCTCTCTCTCTCTCTCTCTCTCTCTCTCTCTAATAAAAAATAAGTGAAACCAATTTATTTCTTATCTTTCTTGTTGGAAGGTGAGAATTTTTCATGAAAATAAAACCAGAGTGAGGATGAGAAATGGTATTACAACTATCAATAAGGGCTAAAGTTAACTATAAATAAAATGTGACATTGGATCAAAGCTCCAGGAGAGATAAGGGAGTTAATCCTGCGAATCTCAGGGAAAGCACTTCCAGAGGAGGTAACAGCTGGGGCACGCACTGCAAAGCACAGTACATATGAAAGTGCAGGATGTACAGGCAGATCAGTCATTGTTGCCAGCTTCAAATAAGGGAGAAGAGAGCAGTGCACAAGGATCTTAGGGTAGCAGTGCATAGTACCTGAATGCCATTTTGCAAATTCGCAGTCTTCAAGAATTAGGAGAAAATTTCAAGCATTAATTTACTTTGCATGAGTTGATTGACTTGGATGAACTTTTTTTGTCTGTTTTTTTCTTAGGTAACAAGGATAGAGCTCAGGACCTCACGCTCGTCGGACAGGTGCTTATTCTACTAAACTATCTCCCGGCCCTCGATGAACTTTTAAGAGGAAAAGAATATGCTACTAGGTTTGCTCCACTGAATATAGAAAAACTGAAAAGGATTTTCACTGAATATAAAAATTGTGATTACTTGTCATCGTGAACATAGATGTGTTATTGATAATATAAACTTAAATTAGAAGAAACTTACAACAAAATAACCTTATTTAAAAAGTACATTTTCATTATTTGTTAATAATTGCAATGTGGCCATTTTTTTAGGTCAGAAAATATATGAAAGTTTTTCAATAAACATTACGTTTACAAAATAATAATTACAGTTATCTCACTCAGAATATAATCTAAGGTTCTGTATCATCACCAAAAATAAAATGGAAATAAAAAATTGAAATTGGTTATGGCATTAAGTAGAAGTTTACACAGACCAAAGACCAGAGGGAAATAAATGTAAAAGGTCAACATGGAAATTTGGAACACAGACAAATTTAATAAATTCTATAATACAGGACTCTTAATGCAGAGAAAATATTTTTTTTTTACTTTTTCATATTTCTCTATGAGACTTTTCTGAAAGGTTACGTTTTTCTATTTCAGATATCAAATATTTAAAACAGGAATTGTATGGGTATACACTCTTAACCACCAAATTCAAAGAAAAAATAAAAATTTATTCTGTGTTTGAAAAAGGTAATATTTTTTTCTACCTACTCGTTATACGATCAGAGGAGAAAAATACTTATAATATAGTTGGAAAATGATTTTACTATGATTTCATTGTTTGTAAATTGTTTTGTTGTATTTTTGAGCAAGGTCTCACTGGTAGCAATCCTGTTGTTTTTTGCATCCCCGGCACTGGGATTACTGGAGTGCACTACCACGCCTGGTCGCAATCCCAGTCTAAGCAGGTCCGAGAAGCAGGGCTGGCGCTCAATGTGCTGCCAGAGACCAAACCTTAGCTTAACCAAAGCGCTTCAGCAAGCGTTTAGTCTGCTGAGCTATCTCGATGGCCCTCAGTGTTTGTAAATTTTTATTTTTAAACTTTTTTTTTTACAGCTAAATACTTATTACACAGATTGTGTATTTTCTTCACTACCATTGTGTTGATTTGTGTATGTGTCATAAACATAAGCATGAAAAGTTAGCCTTGTATTATATTACTATCTCATTTTGAAAGAATACTTGCAAAATACTTAATAGTGTTGATGTCATTTTTAGTAGATCTTACTTGTTCTCAAAACCACAAATTTGACTTGCAGTTATGAACAAAATTTCATGAAATAATAAAATTTACTTAGAGAAAGCATTGCTTCAACAGGTGATTTAAAGCTACTCAACAAAAAATAAATGCAAGAGCCTGACCTGAGAGTCCTAATTATCATTAAAATACATTCATATTTTCACCAAATGCAGAAAATTTTAAAGTGCTCCAGTGTTGCTTTTTCTTCAGAAAATGTAAAGATAAAGATTTATCACACAATTATTATTGTCATATATGCAGAATTATGTATTTTTAACATGAACTCTGTCTCTAATTTATACTTATTTTGCAGTCTAATGCAATTCTTTTTTATTACTGCTTTTAAAGTTGCATATCTACACTAATGAAGTTAGGGTAGGACAACTTCCAAGCAAGCCAGAAATTTAATATGGCACACCCCATGCTTGAGAATAATGAGGGGAAATTACAGTGAGTGGGATTTAGTGGAGCAGCAGTCGGTTTTCATATTTTATGACAAATCCTCTGTGTGGAACAGTATAAAGTTGTTGTGCTGATTGTGTCTTTCACAAGGAAACACTCCTGTAAAGTTAGAACACCAATGCTTAGGATATTATCCAGTTACCTAAGATAATTTGATTTACTGCCCCTGACTTTTATTCTCATGTTTTATGCCAGACATCTTGTATGATTCCTAAAAAAGCTTATTTACTATAATTATTATAGAATCATTAATTCAGTTACAGAATAATTGGTGGTACAATGAGCAGACTCAGAGTCTAAATCATGCACTGAGTGAATTCTTCTACTCATCATAGCATAACCACCATACTGTATATCAAAGGTATGCAAGAGTCACTTCATTTTTCCTTCTTTCTTGTGAATTAGTTGGCTTAATAATGATTTATTGAAAAGTCTACTGACTTTATTGAGAAGATTCTTTATTGAAAAGCCTGTTGTGATTATATTTTTATTATTTGTTTGCTTTTCTAGAATAATAAGCATTTTGCTCCATATATATTATTTTACTCATCATAATTATTCACTATACACTGAAAATATACAATACAAAGTTGAGCAATATTAGAAATGATATGAGTAAGGCAAAAAACAATAAAAATAAAAATCATTATACACAATGAAAATTCTGCCATATTTAGGATTCATTTAAATACCTACTCCATAGGATAAAATGCAGGGACAGTATGGGCCAGTTCACTAGTCTACCATGTTCAAGTTTACACAAGATTCCAGGTTGCCATTCATTTTGGTGTTAGTAAGGCCAGACACAGATTATTAAGGTGTATTTCAGAGCCTGATAAGGTGGAATCATTATAAATTCTAAACAGAGATAGCCATCAGAAATTTCAACCATACAAAGATATTGTTGGGTAAAATGGTGATTTTCTACTTTAAAAAAAAACACAGCCAGTCTGAATTTAAGCTTCCTGGTGGAAGTTCCAGGATTATCTCCAAAGGAGAGTCCATACAGAATATTTTGAGTTGGGTCTGCAAGAATACTTAGTGGGACAGGCTTACTTGGCATGAGGAGAGAGGGAGCACGAAATTGGGAAAAGCAAAATAGATGAATAACATTGTGTGCATGGCATCCTACTAGTGGCTGTCATTTTAACAGTGCCTTAGTTATTTACTAGTTGTTCAGACAAAATATCTGCTCATACCTTAAAAAAGAATGCAGTTTACAGAGGCTTCATTCTGCTGTTGGTTGGCTCCAAAGCAAAGTGGTGAGGCAGAGAAACAAGTCCATGGCCTGGCCAGTAAGGGAGCAGCAAGCAGCAGCCCTGCCTCCTTCCTCTTCGTTTCTAGTCCATTGAGGCTATAAATGTAGCATAGAGCATGAGGTTGGGAAACCAACAGAGACAATATTGTAAAGGCAACGTTACATGGAATGTATTGTGCCTTGTGCAGGCAGACAGAAAGTGCAAAGACCTTCCATAGGGAACAAAGAGTAGTGTGCCCCTTTTGTAGGGACAAGGTGAGAAACATCAAGTGGGAAGATATTCATAAACACCTCTGATGAAAGTCTGGTTAGAACCTTAGGGTAAGCCTATTGATTGGTATCACCACACTCAGGATGGGGCTTCCATTTTTCCACCGCAGAACTACGCTAAACAAATTTAGTTATCACACACCTTAATTAAACATCACACACCATGATCCAGCTACCTTCCATAAGCCTCCCTAAGCCAGGTATGGTATCATACACCTGTAATCCCAGCATGCATGAGACTGATGCAGCAGCAGGATTGTTGTGATTTCAAGGCCAATCTGAGCTTTATAATGAGTTCAAGGCCAGTCTGAACTACACAACAAGACCCTGTCTAAAGAAAGAAAAATCTAGGATTTCTGAAAGCCTCTCCAATAACTCATGAGACTTTGGGGGACATCTGGATATAAAACATAACATTCTGCCACTGGTACTCAAAAGACTTATGTGTATCCCATTATGCAAAAATATATTTCATCCATCTCTAAGAATTAGCAAAATTGTAATATTGTAAATAGCTAAATTAGATACAAATTATCAGGTAGACACAGCTAGGCCCTCAAGGAAGTCCATGCCAAAGGTCAAACCACATCAAAACTAGCTGAAGGCACACCTGAAGAAGGCAGCACCTTCAGATTGTAGTCACAATGGCCAGATTGATATTCTTAAGGGATGATTGGAGCTTAAGAGTATACTGTAATTGATACCAACATTTTGAGATTTATTATAGATATAGGCCATTACCTCACTACGGTTAGGCCCTCCTCTCTCACCACTAAGACTAAGACAAAGAACAAGACTAAACACAAAAATAAGACCATAGATTCTCCACCAAGGTAAATGGGGTCACTCACATGCCCTTGGTATGTGTCCCATTGCCTTCTAGGGTCAATATTATCTAAGTGGCTATACTTGTAATCTTATTGGTTGATTAAACTTTGACCTACATAGTATCCACCTCATGATCTTGCTCTATAAAACATTCTCAGAGAGATGACCACAGCAGCAACCTGCTTGGGACTGTTCCTGTCTCTCAGGAGCTATTTGTAGCTCTATTTCCATTTCACAATAAACCTTTCCTACTGTAAACTTGCTTTGCCCTTTGGATTCATTCCTCAATTTCAGGGTACAGAAACAGAGCTCATCTGATATCTATCAGGTTGGGTGTTATATCTATCCTACATCACTAATAAAATGCTGATATTTTATTGTGAAACTCGTATCCATGCACAGTGGGTTCTTATCAAATGGGGGGACAAGGGATATTTCAATGGTTAGGGGCAAGCAAAGGTTAGACTTGTCACATATAATCAATATAAGGAAATTAATCAGAAAATCAAGCATGACTGCTTGTAAAACATATCATGAAAAACAATGCCTGGTGTAGGCAACAGATCTAGTATAGGTAGCAGCTGTGTTTTTATTGGCTGGTAAGTTGAATTTATTTGATGACTTTAAATTTAGTTGCAAGAATTGGAATAAATTTGCATCATGGAAAAGGCATAATCCAGATTAATTTATCAATTGTCAAAAAATTGTAGACAAATTATTGCTCAAACATCACCTTTGCTGTAGATTATTCTACTGAATTGTTGATATATCCTTAATAGTTTTATTCAAATCAGAAGAAAAGTAGAATTAATATTTATGGTGTTTTAGCACCAGTAAAAATCACTAGAATAACTAAAACCTATTATCCTTTTCTAATTATTAATTTTGCTATTTAAATTATGTGTTCATAGATAATGCAAATGTTGTCTGTTCTTGAATATTATGTTATTCTTATAGTGGTACAGGGGGAAAATGTAACTTTCAACCTGCTAAATAGCAGGTACATTAGGCAAGTATTCCCTAAAATCAAAGCATGAATTTTAAGGCACAATGGAGAAAAATATATTGTCAGATTGTAATTGAGACTAGGAATAGCTCCTGAGAGACAGGAGAGCTCCTAGACTGATTGCCAAGGACCTGATTTCTCTGACAAAGTTTTATAGAGCAAAGTCATGTGAGTGGGTATGATATTGGTCAGATTTTAATCAACCACTAGATCACAAGTATTGCTGTTTGACTAACATTGATCAAATAGGTCCTATGGATGGTCCTATGGATGACTTCATTTACCTTGGTAGACAATCTATAGTGATAGTTTAATTTTATTCCTAGTCTTAGTGAGAGGGAGAGGAGGACCCACCCCCAATGACATAAAAATTTATTTATTTGGCAAATTTCGAAAGGGTGGTACCAATAATCTCAAATGTTATTTATCCCATAGGTAAGTATATAAATCTAGTCATTGTGATTTTAATCTTCTTCCTGTGATTCTCTATCCAGTTTTTGATGTATTCTCATCTCTTGCACTGACTCTTTAAAGGGTCTAGCCCTGCCTGAAGGCCCTGTCTTATCACAAAAATATTTCTACCTAATTTAGCTGCCCATAATAATAATGAAAGAAGACAAACAATTCACTTGGGTTTCCACATACAGTTTCCACAACATGGATTTACTTGCATTTTTATAAGCAGCTAAGTTTTAGATATAAATATTATAGGTAGTCAGATAAGTCTAGGTCCTCGAGGGAGCCAGTGCAGACAACCAGATGCCTTGCAACTTTGTGGGAGACAGACACCACCAGCTGTAGGCCCAGACCTCAAGACAAAAGATAAAATGAATGTGTCCTCATGCTCCCTAAATCAAAACATCAGGAATCGAAATACTAAATGGGTATCCATCATCTTAATGAACCCCAAAAGAGTTACTAAGTCAAACCTCCAATGGAAAGGCATCTGTTCTTCATTCATGCCTGCTTGCTGCATGACTTGCTTCTCTTTCTGGTCCTGTGTTAATCAATTTTACCTGAGCTATTATAGTCATAGTCTTACTGGTTGACCACAGTTTTGGCCCATCTCACGCCTACCTTGTTATTTCCCATGTTGTAGATTTGCTCTATAAAAGTCCCTAGAAAAGGCAGGGTCCTTGGAAACCCGTTCAGAATCTCTTGCTTCTCTCTTATACAGAAACATTCTTTCCCTCAATGAACAAGTTCTGTTCTTAACCTCTGTTGTTCCTAAAATTCATACATCAATTTTAGAGAACATGATCTGGTGCCAGATACATAACAAGTTGCGAAATTCTTTCCCCTATGTCACGTTTCCAATAGAATGGACGCTAACCTCATGGTGTAATTTATTTTTAAATTAATTAAGCTTGAATAGTATGAAAAATTCAGTTTTCTGATGAAACTAGCAGTATTTCAAGTGCTAAGATTGACATGTGGCCAGAAGCTACCATATTGAATAGTGAAGAATAAAGAAAATTTTCATAACTGGCAGTTCTATTGAAGCTACTAATGAGGTAGGGTAGAAAAAATTAAAAATAGCCATGATAGTGACAATGAAAATGAAAATTGTCACTTAATTTTTTCCCATTTTAATTCTCATTTCTTCTTCCAGAACACAAGTATATATAATTTTCTTTCACCTGCAAATAGGTTTGGTAGTCCTTTTGTATTTCAAAGGTCCTATTTTACCTGTATATATACTACCTTTTCACCTGTAAGTTAGGTTGTCCCTTAACAATGGGTCATTATCTCACTATGGGGGCCACTCTCCTATACCTACAAAACTAAGCCCAATACTAGAGATGACCATACTCCTCAGACTTTCACCTCCAAATATTCCTGTTTCAAACTGTAATGCATCTCATTTGTCTAAATGCCCATACTCCATCCTAAGATCACTACCTACACACCCTTCCTATGTCTTTTACTCAAGTGTCCTGAAAATTCTTTTTCCCATAATGGGAGTCCCCTAACTTCCAAGCATCTTGCAATTGGAATACTTTCAGTTGCTTCTCTTGTTGGTTAAAGTGGCTTCTAGGCAGGAAAAAGATGTTTTATTAAAAATCAATGGGGAATCTTATTAAAACTATATTTTATTTCTACAGGTAGAGGCTACAGATAGAGCAATTAGAAAGACAAAGGAGACAGAAAGCAGAGGCAGAGTTGCCAGGGAACACAGTTCTCATAAGTATTTACCAGGAAGAGTTAAAGCAAGGAGGAAGCCTACAACCTCAAAGTCCTGGGAAGCCTGCCTTCTCACCACAACTGTTATGCAAAGGACATAAGGAACAGCCACATAAGGACTCTTACTTAATATATGAGAACTACACCAGTACCAGGTACATACATGTCCCCTATTCTTAGTTTCTAACTTTAAACTGCCCTTCCATGAGGCTCTCCCCTATTTATCCATTACAAAATGACAAGAAGGAATCAAATGGCCAGAAAGAATGTAGAAAGATTAGTAGCAAAGTTTGCCAGAGAACCAATCAGGTGGCTGTAACTTTTAGGCATCCACATGGGGGATGGGAGAAATCATTAGTCCTAGATAAAAAGGAGCTAAGGGCAAAATCTAGTGTTATTCACTTCTGATGCCCCCTGTGGTTAGAGAATAGCTGTCTGTCTTCTTTGTTTATCCTTTTGTGAATAAACTGTCTTCCTTTATTTTAAATTCTGCTTCTTTAATTCATTGCTGTTCCTGAGTTTAAGATCTTGGGAGCTGCCTGTTTCAGTCTAGGACCTGCATATAAAACCCAACTCCCCACAACACTCTCAGTTTGGAGAACATCTCAGATCCAGCCTAGAGACACTGTCATTTAATCACAGAGTTCCAAGACAAATATCAACAAAAATGCAAAGTTTTATTGCATAACTACTATATGGTGTCTAAAAAGTCACCTCTTTTCTTGGATATTTCAAATGTTGATATGTGTTCAATGGTAAATATTAAGTAAGATATAGTTAAATGTATGAATGGATTGAATAGAAAAGAAGGAGGGGAAGGCAACCTCAATAGTCCAAGTAGGTTTATTGATAAACCTGAGATTATCCTCTTTGTAGGAACTGAGCAGATAAGATTTCTTTTTCATGCAAGAGGCGTTTTAATAGTGTTTGTTGGTGGGCTTTTGAGGGGGTGGGTCAGGAAATGATGGATTGATGTATTCTCTTTGTCCTCTGTAACCTACTGACAAGCCCCCAGGAAGCACTCATCACCTGCTGATGCATCCTTCCTTGTGACCTAAGCAAAATGGAAGCACAGGCTCATTTGAACTAGTGGCTTCCTGTTGCAGCTCCATCAGAGACAGTGATTTGTTCCTATGAAGTAAAAGTGTAGGTGCACAGATAGGGGTGGTGAGGGGGTGATCCCATGTAGTCCAGCAGAGCTTCTCACCATGGAAACAAAGCCATGTTCCTCTGCATGTGCAAGTGAAGACTGGTATGACCTAAAGGCTAGAAGAATGGAGAAAAGAAGGAAACCCAAAGAAAGAAAGTTTTTTCTTACTTTGTACCTTAGTAGAAATAAGGCAGGAATTCCCCCAAGGGCAGTAAACACAGAAAAATAAAGAGAAAAGAGACAAAGAGGCCTAGTGAGTTTTGCTGCTTTTGTGAGCAGTCAAGCCTCTCTTTTGTCCATGTCCTTACCAGATTCTGGGTGCTATAGTCTCCTTTTAGAGGTGATTTCTAGGTCTTCTCTGTCCTGAACAAAGAACTGAAGGAAACAAGCATAAACAGTGCTAAAGCTTCACATTTTTCAAATCTAGTGAAAAAATAAAAAGCAGAAGGATGGGCAATTCAAGGGGGCTAGAAAAGTTTGGGCTGACTACAAGGGAGGAGAAATAAAAATACAACTATGCCCTGGGTATGGAATGGGCTATCATGAAGGCATGCAATAGCAGGCTTTCAAATGGCAAGAATCTCTCTTTCATATATCCCAAGCTTACATCAAATTCAGATTACCCTATCAAGAACCTGCTTGAGTCCATTGGAGAAGTCCACATGCAGGACAGCTTGCCTGTGCATATGTTTGAGAATCTTCCCCTGACACCTTTACCAAGCCACTTTAGCTACTGGTAGTCTTCATCTCTCTGTATTTTCTATTCTGCAATAAAGCCTAGTTTTTCTGAACTAAATCTTTGCTATCATGGGGTCTTTCATTATTCAATCTGGGAGTGTGTGGGGGGGAGGGGGCAGTGCTGAGTGAAATCTCAGGCCATCAAGAACCAGGGAAATTCAGGTCACAAATATACTCAGGGTGACTTGACCAGGGGAATGTACATCTCAAGTAAGGCATTGCTGGCAGTTGTGTGCATGAAGAATGCTACCTTAGCAAAACCACTGGGTGTGTGCTACTCTACATGAGTAAGAGGACCCTTCCATATTGTTAAAAAGGAAAAATAAGAAAATAATGAAGGCAAGTACTGCCAAATGTTTTTTTAGTCAGAAGGTCAGTGATGGATATACCACTTTATTTCAGTATTTTTCAGATGTGGGATTTTTCTCTGGTTTCATTTATCACTATGTGTATGTGTATGTCCTAGGGCAGGGAGAACCACCTCTTACCATTTACATCTTCTTTGTTTTTCATCTTACTCCTTTTGAGATGATTCATATCAGACACGTAAAGAAACAGAAACAGAATTAAGAGAAAAAAATTGAAACAAAGTTTTCTCATGTAATATTGCCTTTAATTTGTATATAGCTACATACTGAAGCTAATGCTTTCATGTAACTATATTAGATTATCATACCATTAAAATTTTTCACAGTTATTTATTACTATGCTTCACAAATTGACATTAGCTCACTATTTCATTATTCTCAGGATTTCTGTTGTTCAAAATTGATTTATATTCTTGTGTATTTTTTAGACTGATAGAATATAAAGCTCATTAATTTTGTATTAATTTATAAATAAAATAAAACTATAAGAGTTAAGAATATACTTTGGTAGAATAGTGTGTTATTACAAAAACCTCAAAGGTGAAATTAACTATATATAGCGTAAATTACATATGCATACTAAATACATAGAAGCAGAGACTAAATATAAAATACTCTGTAGTAATTTATTCAAACTTGTAGTCTTTTTACATTGATCCTTCTAAAAGAACATCAAAATTACATATTTATTGTGTATCAATATTGGTTTCTTACTGTACCTTTTGCTTTCATAAGTTCAGCAATATGCAGGCTCTAGTATGTTCTCTGTGAAGGTGTCTCCTTTCTGAGTCACACTGTCTTCCTTTCATGATTATTGATAGCATTTTTGAGGTAATGAGAAGTTGTTTGTGCTTTTCATCATTTTCCAGCTACTTTAAAAACACAATTTTTTTCTGCAAAATAAGTCTTCTAAGATGTAGAAAAGGCCATCACTGAAAATCAAACAAGTGATGATAGGTATAATTTGGTATTTTTGAATCCAAATACTGAACATCTGAAAACTATCAATGATTATGTTTTGAGAAAAAGTTGATATATATATATATATTACCTGTAAAAATATTCTCTTAATAACTTTTTTATGAAATATAAATTTTTGTTAGAATTTTTAACACCTAATAAATGATCTCTCAAATATTACTAATCTATGGATGAAAGACTAGTTCCTAGTTAGTTTTATAACTTTCAGAATAGTAAGAGAATTGCTCTATGTTTTGTTCCATTTTTCAAGAAAAATGCACAAATTAGTAGCATTATGTATTAATGCACTATAGTATAATTTTATTTTGATCAGAGTATTCATTGATACCTAAAGAAAGTCGGTGATAAAAGGGGCACACACCAGGTGGCTTACAATGTCCTATCCTATACAAGTTGCTTCAGGTAAATTGCTCTCAGCAGTCTTACAAATCTTTTTGGTATTGTTCTTTACTAATGTCCATGGTGAAAGAAAGCACTTATTGCTCCATGAGTTCTGTATATATGTTTGGAAAATATATATTACATGCTCAGATATAACAAAAATCAACTTCAATGAATTCAATTTGACAAGGAAAAAATCGCTATCTAGACATTCAACAAGTTTATTGTCTTGGGAATTAATGCTACACAGGTAATTATATACAAGCCATTATCTGGTACTGATATGATTATTCTGTGACTCGTGCTTCATTTTAGAATATTCTAAAAAATTGGGGAATGCATGCCAAATTTAGTATCGTTTATGAATGTGTTGTCTAATATATGTCATGCTACCAGAATAGGAGAATTCTTATATTTTTAAGTGATGCAATTGTATCAATATATTTTCTTCACAACATAATAAGGACAAAAAGACTTGTAACGTACAGTCTTATAATGTATATTTTATGAAAGTTAAGTTAAAAAGATAGCTTCTAGAAAAAGTTGAGTTTTGTTTTCTTTCTTGAACTAAAAACAAGATAAGTAGTTTAAATTTCTTTCTGGCTCACTGTAGTTCTTACAATCTAAAAGGTCACCTAACACTTGATTCCAGTTGTAATGGAAAACAACTGATGCTATTACATGCAGCTGGCATCAAAAGAAAGCTGGATAGGTCTAAAAGGAAAATTGGCTGTCTTTCACACAAAGAGCCCTGTTACAGATGCGCGACTAAAATAGTGACAAATCTAGATAGGAACCAATAGCAGATTTATTGGTATAAGCCAAAGAGTCAGTAGAAATAAGTTTTCAAGATTACTAGTAAGTAATCAAAAAGTCTTGAAAGTGATTCATTATAGGAGACATATCCCTCAAATGCAGGACTTGATCAGACAGTTTATTGAGTCCAGTGCAAGATAAAAATGCAATTCCCACTTTTCAAATTTGTTAACAAATTTAAGACAATAATAGTAGAAGATGATAGCAAGTTGAGACCCCCTTTAGAATATGAAGACCTGTGCAGGTTCAGTGAGCTGAGCTTATGAAGCCCATCTTGGTGGAGAACCGAAGGGGCCCAAAACAAGTGCATTGTTTCTGAGTTAATGATCTTGAATGATGATGACAAAGGAGTGTCACCTGGAGTTGGGGGTTCTTGCAAGATAGTTAGACATTGACTCTCTCCATCCTTAGAGTAAATTGCTGAGACAAATAAAGTTTACTCTGAGTATGGCATGGAAGAGCCATGAGACTATCCTTGAGAAAATCTTGGCAGTCTCTGAAGTCAAATGAGAGAGGGTGAAACTGAGAATATTTAGATATTTTGAAGTCTGTTCTGACTTAGGCTATTCTTTAATACTAAGGAATTTATTGAGATTGGATAGTAAGCATATGATAATATTTGACATAGTAATGAGTGATAATTTTGAGGCAAGCATTGTGACAAGTATAGAGAAATTAATCAAATATGAATAATTTAATGGTCTCCATTAAAGGGATAAATATTTTCTCATTCATTAAAATGGGTGTTTCTGAATTTTCTAGAAATGACAATGAAGTCCTTTCAAATTTTATTTTCTTGGATAATAGTGTCCTTTAAGAGTAAAGACATAATGCAGTAGAATAGTAGGGTTGTGCTAATTTAGCAATAGAAGTCTGAGTGAACTGTTTTAGTTGTTAAAGTCTAAAATATATACAACTAGAAATATTAAAATTAGGCAGAATTATGCAATTTCTCTCCGTATGATAATTAATGTAAAGCCTTATTTGCAAAATTAATTTTGGAGAAACAGCAAACATGGAGGGGAAAATGGAATCTGCAATAGCCATAGGGAGAGAGGGAAGAAAAGAAAAAATATAGAGGTGGGGAGAGAGGAGTAATCCCCAGGAGACTGAAGGTTGTCTTGAAATTTTTCTTTCTCCTAATTTGTTTCAATGTAACCTTCACCCATCTCTCCATTGAAGGAACATGGCCGCAGCCAGGTGGCCAATAGACAACAGAAGAGCCTCACAGGTCTGCCTCAGGAAGGCTGAGTTAACAAATGTGTGGACAGACCAGCTGCATTTGAGCTTTTCTTTTCTTTCTTTTCTTTCTCTTTCTTTCTTTCTTTCTTTCTTTCTTTCTTTCTTTCTTTCTTT
>NDGM011238879.1:1987-22721 GCA_002564305.1 Octomys mimax | reverse complement strand
TGGATATTTCCACTATTGTTTGCTCAACATATTTGCATGAATGCTCTGTGTAACACTCTGAGCTCTGACTGTAGCAATGAATGGAAGAGAGACATAAGTCTCTGTCCCTATTAAACTTACAAGCTAATGGCTGAGGAGGGCTGGGGGCCTAGCAAAATTTCTTTGAACAAGCAAACTTTAGGAGAGCAGGGGGAGGTCAGGAAGAGCTTCAAGTGGACAGATAGAGATACACTCTCAGGCAAAGATTTGCTTATGCAAAATGTCTTGTGTGTATTTCCTACTCTATATTTGAAATTGCTTTTTTTTACAATGAATTTCACACACAAATCAAAATAAAAGTGGGTATCTGAGGGATTACCAAATGGTTGTGACAATGCAGAAATCTAAGTCATGGTTTATTCTTTGGGTTGTGTATTCTGAATGTTTTCATGTTCTTGGTTTTCTTGTTCATGATTATGAAGCTACCAAAGTGACACATACTGAAGTATATAGTATGGAAAAAATTACATGTGAAATACTACAATATATGCAAAATAAAATGTAGATAAGACATACTGACTTGAAGTCTACAATCTCATTTACTGACTACATTCACTGATTAGATTTAGTGACTAAAAATGAAACAGAAACCTAGGCATGGTAGCATTTATCTGTAATTTTGGCATTGTGCAGAGGCTGAGGTAGGAGGAATCATAAATTTGAATGCAACTTGGGCAATTTAACTTGAATGCAACTTGGGCATGTGTCAAAAGAGAAAGAAAAAGAAATTCAGTGAGAATTCCCTGGGTTCAAGCCATGATAATTGAAAAGGGAATTTAAAAATAGATTTATCATGTCAATTTGTATCATATTTTATCATTATATTGCCATATTTGAGTTCATTGTAGTCAATACAGAAAAAAAGCTATGTAAAGGGCACATAGGTATATAATATTTGTGTCAGTCCTTTGGAATTAATATTTGCATTTTCAGATTCCAGTTTATGTTTTAAATTTTATGTTTTAAGTTTTAAAAATACTTGGATACTTGGTGTTTATTATTGTATCTTTTCTGTATGCTAGCTTCAAAGCTAAGTTTTACTCATGTAATTCTCCTAGTAACTCAGTGTGGAAAATGCATTGAACAGCAGCAGAAGCTAAAGTTGTATTAGAACTCATGTTACAATAAATTAGGTTTTCCAAAGCCCACAGCTGTGGGACTGTGGGCTGGGTCCATAGCTTCCAATTCCAGTGTCTGCACTGTAAACCATTGTGAAAAACACACAAATCATTTCCCAAGATACATGCATCCATCTGTTTTTTATCATTTAACAGTAGTATCTCACTTTTATGAACTCTTAAGAGATGATTAGAATCTTATGCATATCAAACTTGGGCCAAAAATAATTCAAGAAAACAAGTTTGCCTTCCTAAGGTTTGAATCTATAGTATGTCTACAACAGAGAAGAAAAAAAATCATGTTCTTCTGCTGAGCACATTTTACTCTCTAAAATAAATAGGGACACCATTGCAAAGCGTTCAGTGACACGGTTTGTTATTTCTGAACTGCATTTCTTCATAATCTGGTGCACTTTACACGTTAAGCACAAGGGATGGCTCCCTTACAACATCATGCACTTTCTTCTCTGGGTCTCAGTCATCTTTATCCATTTTATTAACCAGCACAGAACTTGACCCTTCCTTGACTCCCAGTTCACCAAGGTGCTACTTATCCATAAATGATCACGTTAGCCTTCTCTTGTTTCCTCATTGGTTGCCTAGTCAGCAGGGTATTGATTTTTTTTTTTCCTTTTAGGATTCTGCTTCGTGTACATTAATGTTCTCTTGGCTTCCTTCCCACACATCTTTAAAATCCCTAATAGTGCACTTCCCTGTTAGATGTCTTTATTCACCTTTTAATAAGTCTGCTTACTTTCTCTAATAATGCTATACCTTCTGTAGACTCATATTCATCAGAGAGACAGCAGGCTATAAAAGAAATGCTAAAAACCAGTGCTTGAACTGCATTTTATATGAGAATTCAAATAAAGGTGCCAATAAAATTTATTTTAATACAACTATTAAACACATGCAGAAAGCAAAGTATCTCAATGGGTACTATACATCATGATTAAGTTGCCATTCATTTAGCCACTCAAACATCCCTTTAGCTATTAAATACATCACTACAAACAGTGAAGGAACAAAATTGCTCCTCACAGGATAATCTCTTAGATCTAAGGTAAACAAAAGCGATGAGACTTTAAGTGTATACTGTGTCTCCTAATATGCATTAATCTTCATTAATCATTAGGTTAATATCCACAATGAAAGCTTGGGAAAAGCAGTATGACATTATTGGTAGAATCTGTGATGAGAGCACTAACTTCTCCCCAGAAGAAAGGAACCCACAAAATGGATACCATGTTGCTTCTCTAGAACGTTTTCCAGTTCTCTCATTACATATTGGCTGGTTATCCGCAACCCTAAAGTACAAATCAAAATGGTCCTAATTCTGAAAATTTCTGAATACTAGTGTGATGTCACAGGTAAAAACTTACTCAACTGAATTCAAAAGATAATGGTTTACATTAAAAACAAAGACATGGATGTGAAGATAGCTCAGTGGTCTATGTTCCTGCCTGGCAACTGTAAGGACCTGGGTTCGATTCCACGTACTGCATTCCATGCCCTGGGTTAGAGGTGCTCACTATGGAAATCAGGCCTGGTGGTGCACACATGTAATCTCAGTACTGGGAAGGCTGAGACAGGAGGATCACTAGGAGTTTGAGCTGTGTAGCAAGACCCTATAGTAAATAAATAAATAAATAAATAATTTTTTTAAAGACAAACTAAAATACTATGTAGAATTATATTCAGGTCACTTGTACAATGTATATATAAAATGCAAATGAACTTTGGTTTTAGATTTGGGCTGCATCCCTAACCTATTACACAATGTATATGCAAATATTTCAAAATCTGAAATCTGAAATTATTTTTGTCTTAAGTATTTCTCTAGAATTTCAGATGAAGATCACTCAACCTGTGCCATCTTCCTAATTTTGCTGTTTACTAGTAACATTCCTTCTGGTCTTTATTTCTCATTTTCAAAAGTTAAATAATTGACTGCTTAATTCAAGATCAAGGAACTAAATTTTGTTGCGGTGGAAATTTGCACAACTTTTTTTTTATTTTGATGGAAAATTTTGACAAAATAATGAAATCAACTGTGTCCAAGAGTAGATGGAAAGATGGAAAGATTTTTTTGAATCCATTATGTAAATGAAATAAAAATAAAGTGAAGCCTTTATAGATTATGTATTCGTTCAATTATTTCTCATTGCAAGATATACTTTTCATCTTGGTAGATATTAAAAGTAATTTGGATGGAAAGAGAAGATCAAATTAAACAATTTAGGTTGTAAGTTAGAAAATAATTACCCTATTGCCATTATCATATTATGACATATGATCAGATTCTTGAGATTTGCAGATAATCAAGTTTTGGTGTATAGAAAAAAAAATCTTCCAAATTATCTAGACTTTGAAATTTCTGTGACTAGCCCAACTCACACTGTAGGGAATGATAGAACTGTGATTAGCCACAGCGTCTCTGCCACTAATGTTGAGCAATGCTTTTCATGGGGGCTGGGTAAACATTTGGTCTAAATTCATTTTTAATTGTGTAATCATTTATACATTGTTGTCACTATCTTTTTGACTCTGTTTCCTTAAGTGTGGATAAAGAATAATATCAATAACAACTATGCTGACAATAGCAATGCCTAATTTAAAAATTTCTCCAGGAATATAAGAAAGTGCCTGGATTATTATAGGAGCACAGTTAAATTTCACTATCCTTTGGTAAGTCTGACAGTAAAGAACTATTTCCATGCATTCAGAATGAAAGACACTATTGTCTATTCCTAGCTCAAATGACGCTGAAAAAAGATTTATGACTTAGCAACCTCTGTATGATAGTGACATGTAGTTACCCTGATTACCTTCAATAACGAAGTGCCATTTTCCTTTGAGCAACATCTTTGGCTAAAGTCCCTGTAGAACACAACCCATCCACACAGCACCAAAGGCAGGTGACTACACAAAAGAACAGATCTCTAAAGACGTTTCAGTGGGTTGGTCTACAAAGTTTCATGCCAATGTCTCAAGACATTGTGTTCCCCTGGGAATTTGCTTCACAAAATTGACAGACACACAATACAAGCTCTAAACTTTTCTCCATGAGTTCTTCACTCTAAAATATTTTCTTAAAAGTCTTGTTATCAATTATTAACATTATCATCATCACATTTGCCACTCAAGTGCTTCATTCACACAGACTTTTCTTTTTATGGTGATGTTACTATTTGTGTAAACCTAGCCCCGTTTTGTGGGGTATTATTTTTTGAATTAATTTTATTGGTACATTTTAGATAAGCATAATGATCACATAGAGATTTTGTACCTGTACATAATATATTTTCAGTGTCTTTATTTCCCCAACATCTACCCTCCTCCCAATCTCTCTTCTTCTTATTTGAAAAATCTTTATTTCCACTTTTGTTCCTTACAGTCTCCTTCATTTTACATCCTCCCATCTTGTTCCACTTCTGATTTGAACACTTTTAGCTATTTTGCAATCTATACATCTTCATCATTAGTCATTATTTATCCTTTCAGTTTCTCACAGCAGAGAGCACTGTAATATTTAAACAAATAAATCATTAATGTCATAATTTATTTGTATTGGTGACCAGCTTGCAAGTAAGCTGAGAATTTTCTATACTTAAACTATCTTTACATAAAACTTGTTCTTTGATTACCCCAAAAATTGCTCACAAGAGAAGATGAAAATAATTACATACATAATTGGGCAAAATATACTATATTATATAATTACTTATTAAAAAAAGTATACATATCCAAAATCTCATCACCTATTTCTAAGTATGTTTATGGGGTATGCGGGCCCTACGAGCTCAGAACCCACCCAAAATATTTTCCCTCCGTGTTTTAGAAAGGAAGTAAATTTTGTATAAAGAACACAGTGTAGGTGTCAAGGGTAGTGGAAATCATTTAAAAATAAAATGTTAATAAATAAATAAATAAATAAAAATAAAAAATTGTTATTCTTCATAATAATGTTGTATTATGTATTTTTATGTGAAAAGCTCAACGTCACAGAAATTCATGCACACTTGTTATTATAGGACTGTAAAACATATTGTCAAATTATTTGTTGCACTTGCATTTTATCACACTATATATAAATATTCTAAAGATATCTTACTATTTTTGGTTGTGCCACTTTAATTAATTATGTTTTACAGAAGGATTTATGAATCAAGTTTGTTATGTAGAATAACAGCAGACTATTTCAAGTATGAAAAGCATATTATCCACCAGATAGCCCAACAAAGAATGAACATTTGACAGAATCCTAGGAAATACAAGTTTTTAGCAAAAGAAAACACAACAACTTTGGAAAGAAGCTCTAAACAGAATATTGGCAGAATATAGAGTAATTATCTGTCAGTTTCTCTGTTTTAGCTTCAAATTAAGGCAAATGCAATAAAGTTACTGTCTCATTTACTTTTTCCTTGTTGCTAGGACAAAATATCTAATACCAAAATGAAGGAAAGAAAGGTTTATTTAGCACACAGTTTGTGGAGGTTTCAGTTCATAATTAGCTGGCTCCAAGGCCCAGTGGCACTTGGCAGAGGGCAACCATTCACGGTGGCCAAATGCACCAAGAGCAAAAAGGGAGGAGCTGTGGCGGAGGAGCAGGGAGCAAGCCTCTCTCCCTTCCTTACTATATTCAGGGTATCTGTCCTGTATGGGTGTAGCACTCACACCCATAGTCCTAGCATTGGTTTATCCATCGGCCACAAACTCTAGAAGTTGTTGCATGATGGCATGAGGCTTTGGTTGGACAGCTAGACACAAACCATAACAGTTAAACACACACACACACACACACACACACACACATCACACAAGCAATTCTGCTATATTGTACACAAAATACTGGATTGCCATCCTCAATACTATATTTTGAAACTGAAGGAATAAATAATAGTCTTTAGTATCTTATATACTCTTGATATTTTAACATTGTTTTTCCTTTTTCAGTCAATGTTTAATAATATTTGCTTTACTAAAATCCTTTCAAAAACAGATCTGAACTGAGGTATACAGAATGAAATCTGTTGCTAATAATCTGTGCTCTTGCCCATAAAAATCATATATCACACCTAGAAAGGCATTAGTTGAACAATTTTACATTGCTCTAATAGAATATAGCTGGAGAATCAGTTACTTTTATTTAACCCAAAACTAAAACATCTAAACAAAAAGCCATTAATTTTAAAATTATGTGCAAACGTCATTGCAACATTTAGGAAGAAAGACGGCATACCTTCATGGGATTTGTATTCACTTGGCAGAGACTCACAACACTCCAGTAACCATTCCAGAAGTGGCGTCATTTTGAAAACTATTTGTTCCACATTAAGCAAAATATCTTCTGCACCTCAGCATGAAATCTTGGTTCAAAATTAAGTTATTCCTTTTCAGAACATTTGCAATACTGAAGTCTATTATCAATAGAAAGGAAACACCATCCCTAATGGGATTAAAAATCTAGTGGTATTTTTTTCTAACTCCCTCAAAAAATGTCATATGTTTTCTAACATTTCCTTAATACATACCTGCACCTGCACCACCACCCCAACTGTGGAAACGTATCACTACTTTACTCGTGTTATAAACTTTCTTTTACTCTAAGAATAAGAGTAATACTGAATTTAAACTTTCTTTTCTATTAAAATAATAAAATTTATGGTCCAGTGTTTCTCTGAAGAAGAATAAAGTTAATATTATATTTTTGTTGAGATCTACTTGCTTTGAATTTCATAAACAATCAACATTTTTGGGAAGTGAACCAAGTGGTACTAGTGAACCATTTAGCAAAAGTGTATCCTGAGTTAGGCAGGGCTTTCATGGGGAACGGTAGATTTTTATCATAAAGCTGCTCTGCTTAAATGGAACAAGAGTTCTTGCCTAAGCATTATTACTTAACAAATCATCCTCCAGCTCTTCTCTCTGAAAAGATTAATTAGTGGTAGCTGCACTAAGAATAAAATTACTCTTGTAGACTGTATTCTGGTTATAGTGTTTATAAATTTAGATTTGGCTTATGGTTATCGCATCAGTAATATTTATCAACCATAAATCCTCGTAATTCACACTGACCTGGTGACTAGGAGTAGATGACCACCACTCTTCTTTTATTCCTACCATAGTTAAATTTGATGTTGGACTATTCCATTGTAAGCTAGCCTTCTTTGTAAGTCAGTTAGATATAGAATTCAGACCTCTGTGAGTTCATAATCCTCTGTGTAGTTCAGAGATAGGACCTGGTTCAAAGTAATTTAGCTGCTGTGCGCCCCACTGGGAAAATTTCCCACAACCTACAGAGTGGAAAACATGTATAGCCAGTTGTTTCTCAGACTTATATCTAGAACATAAAAACAATTGAAAAATAATCAGACACCACAAATTCAAAGATCCAATCCAAACATGGGCATCTGAGATGAGTGCACACTTCTCATATGAAGAAATAAAAATGGAAAATTAATACATTAAAAAATGTTCAACATCATTGGTCATTTGATAAGTGCAAATTAAAACTGAGATTCCATATCATCTCAGAAAGAATGGCTATCTTCAAAAAAATAAATTGATATCAAATGCTGGTACCACTGTGTAGAAAAAGAAACCCTTTTTTGTTATTTGTGAGAGTGTAGACTGCTGCAACCACTGTGGAAATCATTGTAGTAAATTTTTACAAAACTAGGGTTAGAGGTCCTATTTGACCCTGCCTTTTCCCTTGTGGGTATCTTTCCAGAAGAATTAAAACATCATACCTGAGGGATATATGTGCATCCATGTCTATAGCAGTATGACTTGTAATAACTAAATCTTGGAAACACTCCAATTCCCACTAATTGAGGAATGGATAAAAATATGATATCATTTTATACACTGGAGTACCACTCAGCCATGAAGAAGGATAAAGTACAGAATTCCATACGTACATTTGTGCCACTCAAGACCATACTCATAAGTGACATAAATCAAAATCACATGGGTAAAAATTATATTGTTTCACTAGTTTGGGAAATAAGGTCCAAAATGTCAAAATTGGAAAGAAACTGTTCATAGGAAAAGAAATTTTTTGATATGGAGAATGGGCAAAGAAGGAAAGGGTAAGAAAAAAAATGTATTCATAAGATAGTTAAGATACCTATATATCTAATTTCTCTTAATTCACTCAAAAGATAGGTTTGTACTAATATTGTGTGAACAGTATTATGTCATTCATAATTCAAACAATATTATTGTTTGAACATCATCATGTTGTATCTTGCACTCTGAATAACTACCTTGAAGTAGTATTAATACAATAATTAATTGTATTAATTATTAGAACCACCTACTAATCTGTTTTAAAACTCTATTTTTATTATTCTCTTTAAAATAAAAGAGTAAAGCAAAAAAGCAGTCAGAGCAGACTAACAGATATGTGTACATTGTGTATATGTGTGAGATCCTTCTAAACACTTATTAGATCAAATATTATAGAAAAGAGTAGTTATACTCATCAGAAAAGAAAAAAAGTTTATCACTAATGTTAGCTTCTAAAGCAATAAATTTTGACAAATATAGCAACTTAAGGCTTTTCTGAAAAAGAACTCAGTATTAAAAAAATACTCAACTAAATAATCTAGTCCAATCCCTGGTACCACAAAAAAAGAAAAAAGAACTTAAACAATCTAGTCAACTAAAAATTGGCATATTATTTGAGCAACTACTTCACCAAGGAAAGCATGCAGAGAGTGAACAAGTATATGAAATAATATTGAGCATCATTATTCACTGATGACATGAACTGCAAATTGCTGTAGGAATTAGGGATGTGGAGGGCTGGCCTGATAGCTCAGCGGACTAAAGCACCTGCTCAGACAGAGCACAGCGGCAGGGTTTCACCCCTGGCATGCCGTCCCCACCCTACTTCTGAAGCGCACTGAAAAGGTCATTGAGCCTGGGCCTGGTGGTGCATGCCTGTAAATCCAGTGCTTGGGAAGCTGAAAAAAGGAGGATCACTATCAGTCCAGTCTCCACAGTGAGACCCTGCAGGCTCTGTATTCTCTGCGCTGAATGCATAAAAAAAAGAAAAGAAAAAAGGATGTGGGTCAGTGGCAAATCACTTGCTTAGCTTGAATCAGGTCCTGAAGGCAATCTCCACTACACACACACACACACACACACACACACACACACACAGGGTAGTGTGATATTGACTTATTACTACACATATATTTGAAATGTAAAGCATTTTAATATTTGAAGTGACTACTATGGACAAAATGTGGAGGAATTTTAAACACTAAATTCAATATGGAACTGGTACATTTTGGAAAAGGAGCACGGTCTTTTGTTTAATAGTTAAAAACTCTTAAATTTCTCATTGCTATTTGTTTCTCAATAAAACTATTTTAAAAATCACTTAAATTTAATCCAGCTTTTTGTCATAAAGAAGACATGAGCCCATACAAAGCTAATACAAAACTAGCCATAAAAGGCTGGTCCATAACATAATCACATTGAAATCAACTGAAATGATCGAATATTGTTGAGAAAATAGTATGTTCATTTATATAGCACAATTATATTCAGCAATATTAATATTGCTGAAAGAAATAAGTATTTAAATGTCAATATTAATAAGTCTAAGCATAGCCAAGCTAGTGAAAATAACACAGACCAAATGAGTCCATACCTCAAGCTCTGGCTTCATTCTAAAATATTCCCCCACAAAGTATTATGTATTCAAAAGTGGGGACTTTGGACAACGATTGTATCATAGAAGCCTCACACTCAGACCAGTTTAAGGGGGTGCGTTACTGGAGGCGTGGCCTGGGAGGGAGTGTTTTAGTTTCCATTTTTTCCTTTCTCTTTTCCTACTTCCTAACTGCCACGAATAAGTGTTTTTCACTAAGCCCCCCACCATGTTGTTTGTGAGGTGCAGGAAGCAATTATGCATAGAAAAAACAAAACAAAACGAGAGCCCTCTACACCCCTCTCAAACTTAGAAGCAAAATAAGTCAATCTTTATTTAAGTAGATGTTGGTGGGTATTATGTCCAGTAACATGAAAGTGTCTTAAACAGAAAACTTGCATCAGGGAAGTGGAATTATTTCTTTGACCAAGAGTCAATGAGTTCAAGGAAACCTTCAGAATCATTTCTTTCAGGGGCGGTTTCAAAATGTTTAGAAATGGAAGTGAGAGAACTGTACAAAGCAGAGCCCTTATAAGGACTAAGTCTAGTGGTAGCTTAGAAGACCATAATTCTGATAGGAATGCAGGTGGTACAGGTCAGCTTTATGAGGTTACAGATAGATATGACCATGAGCACTGTATTGAAAACCAGAAGGAGTGTTAAATTTAAGCAGAAAATTCCTTTCCTTCTAGTGCTCATGTCCTAAAATTTACAGAAGTTGAAATTAAGGTTAGTAAATTAACTGGTCTTATGAAGGAATTTTCAAGATAGGCAAATAGGCATTAACATTTTTATTCTGATAACTTTTAGCTATATACATGGAAGCAAGATTAGAAAAATAAAGCTGAATAATTTGAACTTGTGCAGTTTTACCTATAAAAGTACATGTAAAGTTGGTCTCAAGCAAATCATAGTTGCTTAAACCATAATCGATACTGAAAAGAAACTAAAAGTTATATCTCAGGGCAGTAGGAAAAATGACTTGAGTTGGCCAGAGTCTTTTGATCATGATTTCATGGACATAAAATGTTAATATCCATTAAAAATATAGCCTTAAGCAAAGGGCACCAGCGTACACTGCTCATTTTGGCTTTCTTGAAGAAGTATTTCCCTAAGGTCACTTTCTCAGCATCAAACACGAGAGACTTCTGCAACTATGATCCAAGTGGCTCCAGCTACTCCTTGAATGGCAGCAGAAATCAATGATATCCAGTCAGTTCTGGTTTTACAGGCAGGAAAAATGCATGAAATCTAGGTCCATGGAGGATTCTGATTCAGTTTCAGGGGAAGGACTTGTGTCTGGTTATATTGTATTGGTATAGGAGGAATATGATTTCTACCTTGTTAAATATCAGCCAGGTTGAGTTTGTACACCCTGAAATCAAAGAATTAATTTCAAAGGATAACAGAGAGAAAACGTAGGAAAGGCTTATTGTGGAACAGGAATAGCTCCTGAGAAACAAGAGGGATCCCACGTGGGATGGCACTAAGATCCTTTGTTAAGGGTAATATTTACAGAGAAGTTGCAAGGTGGGTGAGCATGCCTCAAACTACAATTAATCTATAAAATTCAAGTACAGCTGCTTAGCTTATATTGGTACAGTAGGAGAGCCATGCATGTAGCACAGGTATATGGCTGACGTCATTAACTATGGCTCATCTATGAAGTCTAAAACAAGAACTTTTGGGGGGCATGGATCCATGTTTTTCAGTCATCCCCAGGGGTGTTGATGCATATCTAGACAATCAACTGGGTTAATTAAAAATATAATTTCATGTTTCACCCTGTCCCTTATGGAAGTCTGGAAGTCTCTCCACTGTGACTTTATCTCTAAACCTTGCCTTTTTCTAATGCCACTCCAGCTGCAGTTTTGCTCTGTTTTCATTTTTTGTCTTGAATTCTTCCAGGTTGCATCCCTGTATCACTGATTTAATTTCTGTTTATCTTAGCTATGCATAGTAATATGATCATGAAAATTTGATTAGGAAATAGCTCAGTGGCATAAGCACTTGCCTGACAAATGCACAATCCTGAGTTCAATCCTCAGAAACAAAGGGGGAAAGCAACTGTGAAACAAAAGCAAAAAGTCCAGTGAAAGCCTCAGGATATTTGAGATGGTAGAAACATGAAAAATGAGTCAAGAAAAGTAAAGGATATTTAAAGGATCAAGCCCAAGAGAGAGAATGTTATGAATTTTGCAGCAAGGCCATTGGGGTAGGGTAGGGCTTCTCAAACTCTTTGGAGCTTACATCTCACTACATCTTGGTTCTGAATATGGAGATATAGGAATTAATATTAAGGTTGGAGAGATATCTTGGGCATTGGGGCACCTGTCTGGGCAGCACAAAGACCCAGGCTCAGTCCTTGGTACCACATGCCATACTGTCCTAACAATACTGGGAACCCCAAGCCAGCCACTGAAACTGGGTCTGGTGGTGCATGCTTGTAATCCCAGCACTGAGGAGACTAAGACAGGAAAATCACTGAGTCTGAACTTCATAGCAAAGCCCTGTACAAATAAATAAATAAGTAAAAGAAGTTCTTAAAAAATTTAAAAGAGGAATTAATTTTTGTTTGTTTAGTTTGTCTTATTTGATCTAATTCCTTCCTATTAGCCTATGCCCACATTTTAGAATGAAAATTTTATGTCAATTTTTCCATCACTAGGACAATTTACAACAACTCACAGCTTCATGAAACAGAGGTTTATTTTGGCTTATAGTTTTAGAGGATCTGGTCTGAGGTCAGTTGGCTCCAAGGCA
Source organism: Octomys mimax (assembly GCA_002564305.1). Lineage (NCBI taxonomy): Eukaryota > Metazoa > Chordata > Mammalia > Rodentia > Octodontidae > Octomys > Octomys mimax. The sequence goes on along the minus strand of NDGM011238879.1, from coordinate 10,133 downwards.
AAAGGGCACAAAAGAACAGCATAGCAGAGAAAAATATGTGTCCCAAGGAAGCAAAGACAATGGTGGCCTTGAAAACAAGAGCGCATCCTTCAAGGTGATTCTTGCATTGTCCCTCCTATTCTAACCAGGTCCTACCTTCAAACACATGAGGGTCATTTTGTATCTAAATCCTATACCGTTCCTTCTCTACCCTCAAAACGTTCATGTCCATCTTTTCATGTGAAATATATTTAGTTCATTTGTAAGAATCATTAAAGTCTTTCCACCATTGTGAAAGTCTAAATCCAAAGTCTCTTTTGAGAATCAAGACAAACTCTCATTTATGAGCCCCCATGAAACTCAGAAAAGAAGTTTTATATTTCCAACACACAATATTACAAGGTACATTACTCTACTCTAGTAGGGAGGAATGGGTGATAGGAAGAAACAAGATCAAACAAAGATGGGAAACCAGAATGGGAAATACTGAATATTTTAGCTCATGGATCATCACCCAGAGCATTGTGTGAGATGTCCATTTTTTAGGGCATCTGGTGTTCCGCCACAGGAGCATCACAGGTTGCAGCTCATACCCCCTTCATACCTGCTGGCTCAGCGAGATGCCTGCAGATTTCCTTGGCAAAGAAGCTATAGTCATGACATCTCTAACTTCCTGAGGTGCAATTCATCTTCATCTTTATTCTCCCAGCTTTGTATATTGCTGGCCTCTCAGGCTTTTCCTTGAAATCTGGGTCCAAGCCTTTATGAATCCAAGGTTCCTGCCTTCTTCATACCAACAAAACTAGTACCTCATTCAGGTTGCAAAAGTCTGTTGTTACATCAATCAGTAGCTTGTCCCACTTGTATCATAGGTGCAGCACCCTATGACTACCTGGATGGCTGAACCCAGGGACACATTTTTTTAGACAACTTTGACTGAGCACAGTATGCTGTGGCTCTCTTCTCAAACCAAGATTTTTGAAAGTACAGAAGTTTATCCTTTTCCACAGTCAGGGTTGCAAATGGTGGGTTGTTCAATCATTGAGATGCCTTCAGGTCATCTTTTCTATTCCTCTGATACAAAGTACTAGTGTTCTTTTCAAAGCTAACCTCTAAAGCAATCCTACTTTATTGGACCACAACTGTGTAAGCTTTCTCCTTTCAGTGAACTGTAAACATCTCAAAACTCTGTTTTTCCTCTTAATCCTTAGCTGTAGAGCTGACCAAAACCAGGCAGCACTATCCATGACACAGGTGAATTTTAATCTGCTTTGAAATGTCTTCTGTATGATCTAATACTTTTAATTCATCATACAAAAAATATAATAGTATGAAAAATGTGTTGACAAATTCTTAGTAAAAATGAAATACATATAGACTAAATGTTATTTCCAATTTAGATTTTATTCTTACCTGAAACTCTATGAACTTCGGATTTACTACAGCATTCTCATTTTCTGAACTTCAGACAGAATCACCTGTCGAATTTAGTTTAGACCATTGTAGAGGTTGTATAGCCTGCATCTCCAGACCTATCCAGACTCCTCAAATAAACAATTTCCAAAGGCTTTTGAACCACTCCTGATCAGGTACATTCACAGCAATGGGTCCTATATGGGCCCACTTCTGTATCATTCAACTTGTTCATCACTCGGACAAGATATTTGACGTCCACATTTTAAAGGAAGAGAAGTTTATGCCCTTAATTCTTTGCTTCTCTTTGCTTTACTGGCTGGAGTGTGAAGGGCAACTTTCCTCCACAAAGCCCTTTAACATGACAATTCTCTGCTAAAGGCAGCTGAATATGCATGGAATGAACCCTCTGAACAGATGAGCAAAAGTAAGGGCATTTTATGTTAGTGATGGTAAACATTAATACATAGTAATATACCAGTCTTATACAAGTATGTACTGATCAATGGGCATTGAGAGTTAAATTTTGTCATAGAAGGTAAGGATATATTGAAAGAGGAAGGAAAATTTCTAGTAGTGATAAATATACCCAATATCTTGATTGTATTGATATGTCAAGGCCTTCATTTATGTATGCTACAGTTCCACTGAGCTATCTGCCTGTGCTATACTCAATATATTTTATCTGTAGTTATACACTGATAATTTTAGCATTTCATTGTTTTCCACTCTTATGACAAAACTGTAAAATTTCAAGGAAAATTTTATTTTTTATAACATTTTATATTATTTACTGATATATTTGACTTTTTACCTTTACTTTTCACTAAAAGCTGAGTAATAGAGGGCTTTACCACATTTGAACACTTGGTGCTAAGGCAAAGAGGTTGAAAGACATTTTAAGAGCCTCCCAAGTGCTAGACATTCAGATGCAGGCAATTATTTTAACCCTCTTATCAACTTTCTAAGTCTATCATATTGGACCCATTTATGAATGAAGAAATACTAGTTATCTGAAAAATTTGCCCAATGAATGCATCTTAAATCACAAATGAAGTCTTGCCCTTAATAACTACAGAACATTTGAATATTTGTTAGGTTTTTTCCATGTGTTGTTCTTATTCAGATCTTTATCAGAAGATGAAGAATTATGTGTCACTGTACAGATTTGAAAGAACATACTAACTGTTCTATATATTGCAACTTTCCTACAATTATTTACTTTTTATTATTTTGAGTATAGCAAAAAAAGTTAAAGATTTCAAAACAAGATGAAAGGAAATTAACAATGATTTTCATACTGTATATATTTTTATCATCAAAGTAGTTGTTCAGATTAGTAGATAGAGGTATGCAGAATTAATTAAACTATATAAGCACTATCTTTTCTTTTCAATGATCTACTAGAAATTAATAATACAATTATTTTCACACGAATTGAACCCATATTATCAAGCAGTTTGGGAGAAATCAGTACTTACATGAAAATGAAATATTTATATACAGAACTATAGTCATGAAGGCCAGAGGTATGTGAGAAATACTATAAATTTGGTTGAACAAAATATAATCTTCATTTTTATTCATTTTTTACTCATTCCTCAAATCTTTCTAATTGAGGAGAATATATGCATAAGATCAGTACTCTGAAATAAAGCAAGCAATTATACATCACAGATCCTTCTTAGATACTTCATTATATTATTTCAAAGGGCCAGTACAAGTATCTAAATGTACAAGTAAATAAGTATGTGACACTCAATGTCATAATGGGTACAAAAATCTCTAAAATCTTAGTGGAGGGTCAACCAAATAGCTCAGCAGATTATAGCACCTGCAAGCAGGTGCAGAGGCCTGGGTTTGATCCCCAGGCCTGCCTTGCTGGTTCCACCCCTAGGACACGCTGAGCCAGTGATTGAGACTGGGTGTGAGGGCACTTGCCTTTAATCCCAGAATTCAGGAGGCTGTCAACAGGAGAATCACTATTAGTCCGATCTAGTAGTGAGACCCTGAACACCCTGTATAACCTTCCTTAAAATATAAAATTAAATAAATAAATAAACCAGTCTTGTACTAAACATGTTATAACTATCCTGTGTAGAAACAGAAACACACTAAAATCTCAGGTGGAGTATAAAACCATAGGCATTGGTAAGGGATTAATAGTGTAAACACTGGTTTTATTTGCTTCTAATAAAAATCAAAATACAAAAGCAGTACAAACATTGGAGAGGGGTGAGATCATCATATATTATCTAATGAGAAGCACTGGAATCAAAAGCAGAGATTTTGGCAAGAATTGAGGGGATAGATGTAAAGCCAAGTAAAAGACTGAAAATTCTCACTCTTGTAGATAGGAAACATGAATTATTTGGCTGTACTAATGTGGTAAAAGGAACTATTTTCAGAGCCTTTAAGCACAGCAGTTTTATAAATGATAATGTTAGTATCATAATTTCTACCAGAAAGAATAAAAGGAAAATAGACTCAATATATAGAATGAGCATTTTATCTAGAGATTTATTTCTTTGTTTGCCTGCTTCCTTGCTTGTTTGAATAGATTGAGCTTGACAGATATATTTCTTTCATTGGATGACACCTTGTGATCTTTTTCATGCAAATATTCAGTGAACTTTATGACAATAGATCATCTGCAGATGGAACTGAGTAAACTTGACATCCCCAGTCCTTTTTTTAGTTGTAACTTACAAATGTTTTGCATGCTGCTTCAATTAGATTCGCTAGAGAACAGAAATACTGTCTGTAAAAATGAATGAAATGATTCATAAGGCAGCCTTACAAGGAGCATCAAAAAACGTAAAGGCAGGAAAGTGCATTTTGCATTCTGGGTGCACGGGGAGCTGGAAAGACTAAGGATCCAGTCGGAAGCCAAGAGTCCAGAGCTCTCTCCAGGGCCTGGTGTGAATCTGTGCTGGAATGCCAATAGGTCAGCATTGGCTGTTGGACAATTCTGCCTGGAAGCCAGAGGAACTAGAGATGTTCCAAAGGCAACAGGAAAGTTCATAGCTCTTCCAAAAGGCATAAAAACAGAGGCTTCTTTCTTCTTTACCTTTATTCCATATAGGCTACAAGCCTATTTATTAGGCTATTTGTTAGCCACCCACACATTGGGTGGGTGTTTCCTCTGTAGTGTGTGGCTGATACGTCAGTCATCTGAAGACACACCTAAGAGCTTTACTAATCTGCAGGGTGGTTCTTCCTGAATCAGGTTGACATATCTTAGTTGATTATAGCACATGCTATTTCAACAACCTAATTAGTGAGCGCTATTCATCTATTAGTAACACGCTAAAAATTACTAAGTCACACCACTAAGCCAAACAATGAAACCAAGTGTGTGAGTAATTTTTCTCTATCAATACAGGAGCTGTAAATTTCAGCTGTGAAAACTGAAATGCATGAAAAAGTTCTGAATTTCAAGTTTGGCACCCCCACATTCTCATCCCATGCCAATAGCTCTTGCATGGTATTCACACCTTCTGCTAATGGAGTAACATGCAATTACTTGAGGTTTAATTATTCTAAACTAAAATTTTTAGCCTGTTCACTTCTGGCATTTGTTTCCTTGCCAACAAGCACAGCATATAGTGCCAAGATTTAACTGCATCTTGCAAAAGAGAAATGGCCAATTCAAGCTCACTGGTCAATTAACCAGCTTTATAATGTATTAAAAACAAAAAGTAATGCTTTCCCACTATTTCATTTTTCATTATATCACAACAAAGTAGTGTTAGTAATTTTCTTTTCAGCATGGTGAAGGTTTTGAAAGCATCCCAAGTGTAAGTAGTATCAGGGTTAATAAATATTCCATTCTCAATAGTCATATTTTAAACTATTTAATAACCATTTATTTATCCAAATTTAATAGAATCTGTGTTTGAGCTGACCAGAAACATTTGTCTTTAGTAATAGATCTCTTGTACTTTTTAACTTTATTTCAAATGAGAGGAAGTTTTGAATAGAACACAATCCAGATATCATTTAAAAATGTACTATCATGGTATATTATCACTTATATAGAGTTAGCTTAAAAAATCCCATTATTCACCAAAAATCACCTTGTATCCACTATACTTAGTGCATGTACATATAAACATGCACACACACATGCACACACACACACACACGCACACACACACACTCACACACACATGCCTTGACTCATTTTCAAAATATTCAGTTTGATACATTTATATAGAAAACATTACAAACTATATTGTAAAAGATGATATCATCTGAGCATGGTGGTCCACACCTGTAATCTCAGCAACTGGGAGGCTGAGGTAGGAAGATTGTGCTGAGTTCAAGCCAAGCTTGGGATACATAGAGAGACCCAGTCTTAAATAAACAAACAAATAAAAAAAATAAAAACAAGGATAATATCAGGAAAGAAAAATGTCTGATTCATAAATTAAATAGCCCCTGTATTTTCATCTAAGAAATATTACATGCTGCACTGGCCTTGCTCCTGAGCCAGCCACCGAGAAGAGGCATGGTGGTGCATGCCTGTAGTCCCAGTGCTCGGGAGGCTTAAACAGTAGGATCACCAGGAGTCTGAACTGAGTAGTGAGACCCTGTACCAAATACATAAAAGAGATATTTACTACTTAGCAACTATCATGTTCCAATATGAATAACAAGATTTCTGTCCTCAAGGGTTTCAATCCTGTAGGAGGATGACTTGCAAAAGATTAGTCTGTGCTGCTTTTGTCTGTTCTGAAGATATATATATATATATATATATATATATATATATATATATATTTGGAATGGTTATATTGACTTCATTGAAAGGATAGGTTGTGTTAATATTGTATAGACAATTAAATGTGGACAACTTGTACTCTGAGTAGTTTGAAAATGACAATATGCAATATATTAACTCTTCTTAATGTTGTATCATATTATGTTGGGGTTTTTTCATTAAAATAAAAAAAGAAATCAGATACAAACACAAAGTTCTAAACCACATATTTGAATTTTAGAATCATAAAAGAGGTTGGGGATAATAGAAGAAATATAAAGATTTCTTGCAAAAGATAATTTGGCATGAATCTTTCTGTTCAAAGTTATATGGATGGTTAAGGGCCGGCCAAATAGCTCAGTGGACTAAAGCACCTACTTAGGTAGAGCACAGTGGCTAGGGTTCAATTTCTGGCATGCCTTGCCTGCCCCATCCCCAGTATGCATTGAGACATTGATTGAGACTGAGTGTGGTGGTGCACACCTGTAATCTCAGCGCTTGGGAGGCTGAAAACAGGAGAATCACTACAAGTCCAATCTACATAGTGAGACCCTGTAGACATTGTAGACCTTGTCCTAAATTCATAAAGAAAAGAAAGTTATATGAAAGATCTTTCTGCGCCAAAAAATAGACATTCTACAAAAAATTAAGAAAAAATCTGATTAAATTTTGAAGGAAAGTTCAACATGCTATTATGTATAATTTGTATTCCTTTATTCGTGTCTCAATATAAAATTCTACAAGGACATTGTGAAAAATAGAGTAAGAGATTACTACTATGTACTATTAAATATAGTTACTCCTACTTTATAAAACCTAGTATCAAGTGTAGTCTTTAAATTTGTCTCCGGATTTGAAATACAACTATGCTGTAAATTTAATACATATGTTCAATTTCTCCAGTGATCTGTCTGAAGGCCTTAGGAAATTCATGATCATTCATGAGATGAACATTAAACAAAATTTACAAACATGATATAGAGACCATCTCCCTAAACTTGCAGTGTCAAAACTAAGCCCCCTATATTGTGGCATGTACGACACAAGATAGTAAGAATCAGGTCACATACCAGTTAGGTTAAATACAGTGAACACATGTGCTGGCTGACACACAATGGCTTGTTCAGAAATGAGGTCCTATTTAATTTCCCTTCATACATACAAGTTACTTTGTGGTAAAAGTTTTATTAAGGTGAGTTACAGCTTATTCAACATTCAATTAATTTCTCTGCATTTGGATAGGTCATAGTCAAGATAGAACTTCTTCAAACTAGAATTAGATAAATTATTTTCATTGTAGTTGCATTTTCTTATTATTACCTTTAGGGAAAGCCACTAGATTTTCATTTTGTGTTCTTTTTACTGGTGTGTTATTTCAACAGATAAATTTTTATTACCATGTTTGAAACTGTCCATTGAAAAGTGGAATAATAAATAGGACATGACATTTAGTTGCTATACATTTGCTTCCAATTTTCTACATTCAATGTATGCATATATTGTCACTCTTATTCCCATTCACTCCATATGTTTGTTTGTGTGTTCTCTGTTCTTATTTATGCTTCTGTATGTCATTCTGTGCACAACTGTTCTTTTTATTTGACTTCAATAGTTTTTCTCTTTTTTGATCATTTGTTCATAATACACTTTAGGTTATAGACTTAAAAGCATTCTTCTTTGTTACCAGCTAGTCTAAAATAAATCAAAATTAGTTTACCCCTAGGTCATCAAAAAATTCAGCTAATTAAACAAAAATTGTTTACAGTATGGAGAGATTATTGGCCACGACTCCAATTAGTGAATAGAGATGTGGCCAACATTTGTTCATCAGTTAGCAGCCCCTAATAATCTCCATTGTCTTCTAGAGACATGCTCAATAATTTGCCGCTGGAGAAGATAAGGTTTTTCAGAAAAAAATTACACGAATGTTTTCTCTCTCTCTCTCTCTCTCTCTCTCTCTCTCTCTCTCTCTCTCTCTCTCTCTCTCTC
>NDGM011238874.1:446-10668 GCA_002564305.1 Octomys mimax | reverse complement strand
TGAAGACAACAATATGCAATGTATTAATTATTGCAACTGTTCTACTAACCTGTTTTGAAACTGCATCATTGCTATTTTATTTTCTCATTAAAATGAATAAAAAATAATAAAAAGCAGCCATTAGGGCTGGCCAAATAGCTCAGCAGATTAAAGCACCTGCAAGCAGGCATAGGGGCCAGGGTTTGCTGAGATGACAACTGAGACTGGCATATGTCTGTCATCCTATCTCTTGGGAAACAGTAGATAGGTGGATCACTATGAGTCTGATCTAGTAGTGAGGTACTACAGGGTACACCCTGTAGACTCTTCCCTAAAAATACAGAGAGAGAGAGAGAGAGAGAGAGAGAGAGCGCAATCGTTGAAGGGATTTTTTTTGTATGAGTCTTTTTTTGTTTTTGTTTTTTGTTTTGTTTTTTGTTTTTTTACTGGGGATCAAACTCAGGGCCTTGTGCTTGCCAGACAGACACATATACCATTGAGCTATCTCCCCTATTGAAGGAATAATAAATAATAAAATACTTAACTCACTTACGGTGCACTGATCTCAATTTATTTGACAAACACACAAGGAAAGAATAAATGCAATAGTACATGAGAAGGAAAAGGGTGAAATACCTTTTTTCATTTTAAAGAGAATAAAACTTTTAAAAACTTAAAAATGATACAGACTTTTTAAAAACAAGATGGTAGAAAATCAATAATGCTTATTATACTGCATATTGTTATTTTCAAAATAGTTGTTCAGATTATCAGATATAAGCATGCAAAACTGATCAAAAATTTAAAAAAATACCCCTTCTGACTCCATTCAATAACTCATTACTAAATCAATATGTAAAGAAGGGCTTTAACCATTTGACTAAAAGAAGCTCAGACACAATGGATTATTTTTATGTTTTAAAAAAGAAAAATATAAAAATGACAACAAACAGCATTTCAACACAGGTTAGTAGGAGAGTTGCAACTGACCACAAGTGAAATAGAAGAATTAGCCAATGGCTATTCAATTTTATGTCCTCAAAAACAGGATAAAGCTTGACATAAGAATATCAAAATATAACAGCCAAAAAGCATTTCACTTCCTAACTTATAATAAAATACCATGGCTAGTTTAGTAATTTATTCATCAAAAGTATTGAACATTCGTTAAGATTATGACACCATGCTAGGCCTTCAGGGCACAGTAATTGCAGAGAAGATATCTTTATAATACTCTTTGATTGACAGTCTAGCTGGATCACTCCTAAGTCAGGACAAAGACAGATCATCCACACATTCACCATAATCTACAATATGGTAAAATTATTAATAACCCATCAGGTTCTAGATGAAATACCATTTGTTTATATAACACTTTTAGATTACATTAGTCAATATTCTTTGCCTTTTCCTATATTTTACCTTCTAAAAGAACAATACTGATAATATAAACATTACTACTTAAGACTGTGAAAGCTCACTACAGAAAATCAGAATAGATGGTCTTTATCTCAATTTGATAAAAGCCATGTATGACAAACCAACAACCAACATTATACTCAATGAACAAAAATTGAAAGCCTTCACTTTAGAATCAGGAAGAAGACAAGGATGCCCACTGTCACCACTCCTATTCAATATAGGTCTGTAAACATCCAGAGCCATTAGACAAGAGCAAGAAATAAAGGAATAAGGATTAGAAAGGAAGAAGTAAAATCAGCATTATTCGCAGATGACATGATACTCTACCCACAGGACAACAAAAACTCCACCAAGAGACTTGTAAATCTAACCACCAAATTTAGCAACATAGCACAATACAAAGTCAATGCTCAAAAATCAATAGCATTTCTATACAAAAACAATGAATGTACTGAGAGAGAAATTACAGAAACCATGCCTTTCATAATAACACCAAAACAGTGAAATACTTAGGAGTCAGTCTCATAAGGAAGTAAAAGATTTATACAGCAAAAATGGCAGTACTTTGATAAAAGAGATCAAAGAGGATTTCAAAAAATGGAAAGATATTGCTTGTTCCTGGATAGGAAGAACCAACATTGTGAAAAGGGCCATACTCCCAAAACTGTTATACAGATTCAATGTAATCTTAATTAAAATACCATTAGTATACTTCACAGATCTAGAAAAAAATTTTCTAAAATTCAACTGGAATCAGAAAAGACCTAGAATAGCAAAAGCAATCCTGGGCAACAGAGGAAAGGCAGAAGGCATCATAATCCCTGACTTGAAATTATACTGAAAGCTACTGTGATAAAAGCAGCATGGTAGTAGCATAAAAACAGACATGAGGAACAATGGAACAGATTGGAAGATGTGGGCCCATCTACAGGCACACTCAGCTACCTCATCTTTGACAAAGGAGTCAAACATGCTCATTGGAAGAAAGACAGTCTCTTTAATAAATGGTGCTGGAAATACTGGCTTTCCACATACTGACGGCTTAAAATAGACTATACCTATTACCATGCACAACACTACAGGCAAAATGGATGAAAGATTTAAATATTAAAACTGAAACACTGAATTCCCTGGAAGAGAAAGTAGGTAAAAACCTTAAGGATATAGGGGTAGGTAAAGAGTTCTTGAACAAAAATCAAACTGCGTGGGAAATATTTCAAAGAATCAACATTTGGGGTCTCAACTTTGTGAAAATTCCTGCAAGTCAACAGAAATGATCAGAAGAGTAAAAAGAAAACCCACAAAGTGGGAGATAATTATAGCAGACTGTCCATCAGACAAAGGATTCTTATCTAAAGCATATAGAGAATTTTAAAGATCAAGCCTCCAAAATTCAAATGCCCAATCCAAAAATGGGCATCTGAAATGAACGTGCACCTCACAAGTAAAGAGATACAAATGACCAATAAATACGTAGAAAAATCTGCAACATCATTGCTCATTCAAGAGAATCAAATTAAAACAACACTGATAGACCATCATATGCCAGAAAGAATGGCTATAATCAAGAAGTCAATCAATCACAAATGCTGGAGAGGCTGTAGGGAAAAAGGAACTCTTGCCTACTGTTGGTGGGAGTGCAGGCTGGTACAGCCATTATAGAAATCAGGATGGAGATTTCTAAAAAAGCGAGGATTGGAGCTCCCATTGAAGCCAGTTATTCCCCTCCTAGGTATTTTCCCAAAAGAACTGAAAACATCATACCACAGCAATATACATGTGCCTGTGTTTACAGCAACACAATTTATCACAACCAAATGTTGGAAACAAGCCAAATGCCCATATACTGAGGAATGGATAAAAAAGATATGATATTTTTTACACAGTGGAGTACTATTCAGCTAAGAAAGGATAAATTTGAAGCTTTTGTAGATAAATGGATGCTGCTAGAGACTATATTGGGAAGTGAAATGAATCAGAGCCACACGTGCAAACATCATATTGTCTCACTAGTGTGAGAACCTGAAAGAGGAATGAAAACCTAAAAGGCACAGCAGATACTGTGAAAGGAAAGAAACTGTTGAATGGGAAGGATGAACTGGGATGAGGAAAAGGACAAATGAAAGAAGGGAGGGAAAGTACACATAGGTGTATATTCAGAATAGTTTTGATAATTGTATTGTCAATTTCTGCTTGTCTTTTGAAAAGAGCATTTCATACTTTAAAATTTTGTTTTTACTCTGATTTTTTTCCTCTTTTGAATTACTTTTTTTTTTTTTTTTGGTGGAACCGAGGATTGAACTCAGACCCTTGTGCTTGCCAGGGAAGTGCTTATTCCCCTGAGCCATCTCCCCATCCCCTTGAATTTCTTGTAACTTCTTTGGTATTTTTTTTTAAGTGAATTTTATAATGTTTATATCTGGCATTCTGAACAACTAATTTAAAGATAGCATCATGCAATACAGCAACCATTGTTGAATTCCTATTACTTTGTTTGGTGAAATCTTGTATCATTTATGATTTTTTCTATCATTATTTTGTATTCTTTAAAAATATAAAGACTATGAAAGTTTTATATCCAAAAAGCATTTCTACCCTTCCCAAATGTCTTGCTCCTTTACTGCTCTCTTTTACTCTTATTTTAAGCATTACTGTCTTTGTGTCATTATTATATCTGATACCATGACAAGAGTGAGTCCCTCATGTATTATTCATCAAAAAATCTCCAAGAAAGAGCTACAACATGGCAAACCTGTTTATCTATTTCAAACCATTTATAGTTGTTTGTTATTTTACATTTTCCTTAAAAATGTGATATGTGTTCAATATATTCCAATAAAAATTCAGACAATGATTACTTAAAATCTACCACCACACTGCCCTTATTTTTAACAATATAATGTTCTCTCTATCAAATTAACATCAAGCTGAATTTATCTCTCTGACATAAGAATAAGAATAAATAAAGGATAAAAATGATCCAAAAGGTAGAATAGATATGGTAAAAGGAAAAGAAATTGCTCAAAAGGAAAGAAAAACTGGGATGAGGAAAAGCAGAAATAAAGAAAGGGAGAATAAGCACACACACACACACACACACACACACACATGATAGCTAACTGTACTGGAGATTTCCATTAGTTAATTGAAAGGAATAGTGCTTACCTGGATCCATCAGTTTCACTTTCCTTATGTTTGGCAATACAAGGAACTACTTTGATGATAACAGTATGCAATACAATAACCATTGTTAATTTCCTATCATCTGATTTTGAAATTCTGTATCATTTTTATTGTTTTTTCTCTTAAAAAAAAAAACTATAAGGGCTGGGGAGATAGCTCAGTAGTATAAGCGCTTGCCTGGCGAGTGCAAGGTCCTGAGTTCAATCCTGGATACTGCAAAAATAAATAAATAAATAAATACATAAATAAAATAAAAAACTAGTTTTTAAAGATGTTTTTACACTATATATTAACATGGTTTACATGTCATGAAGAACACTTTAGAAGTATCATTTGAAATACTTTGCAAGTGAATACTTTATTCATGAAATGTGTATGCATTGCCTGCCACATACTAGACACTCTGTATTATTTGAAGAATGCAGAAGGGAACAGAGAAGGGTGTCTTCGTCTTCTTCAGGATTATAACAGTTGCTGTGGACTAGGGAGCTGGTGAGCAAAGAAAGTTGTTACTAGTGTTTGTGTGGGGTTGGGGGCCGGGGGTGCTGAGGAGTTTCAAATCAAGGTGTCAGTACATGGGCTGTCTGATGAAGACCTGTTTGGTGATTGATGGATGACACCTTTTCCTGTGTCCTCACATGATCTGAAGGGCAGGCTAGCCTTCCAGAGCCTCTTTTGTATAGGCAACCTTGCATTTCTGTGGGATTTGCACTAATTACATGTCATCTTCCAAAGACCCTAATTCCTAAAATCAGTACTTTGAGGTTTAACGTTTGAACATACGAACTCTGGAGGAATATGAATATTCACAGTAGTTTTCTCCTGTGAAGTTCTTATTATTGTAGGGAGAAACGAGCAATTAAAACAATAAATCAAGATAATTTCATCTGAGAAAATGAAGAGGAGGAAAGGACTGAGATACAGAAGGAAGACGCAGTATGTGAACGAGCCAGCTCTGCACAGGGATGTGAGCATTATGTGCTGCACACATGCGCTACTGAAAAAGCTTTAGGGAAGGTGATCTCAGACAGTGACTCATGCTCTTGTTTTGAAAACAGGAAAGCAGCGGAAAGCTTCTCACCTTCTGGGTGGAGGCTGCATAGAGGGGCATTGCTCAGGAGGAGGTCTGGGGGGGTGCACCTTACGTTTGCTCTGAGACTGAAATGATCAGAGTGGGCCATGTGATGCTCTTAAGCACACAGGGATGTGCGAAAACTTGAGTAATGCTATCCTCCTGGAGATTCTCAGCTAGCTGGCGCAGACATCTTCACCAAGGCATTGGCAGAATGCGAACAAGCTTTCAAAATGCACTTCCTCACTGATCTTTATTAGGTTTATGGAAAGGTGAATCTCAGTCACAGTTCAGCCTCCCTCAGCAGCCAGAGAGGCCAGCACCTTTATGACATCAGTCCTCATTCATGATGAAAACTGAGGGTGAACAAATTCCTTTTGAATCTTCTATCCAAAATTCAGTTAAAATGGGTAAGATCATTTCCTTAAAATCTGTGCTGCCCTTTACTTTCACCATAAATTTAGAAAAAAAAATGCCTGACTGTGTATGTGTGTGCACATGCATGTGCAAGTATGTGTACATGCATGCACACACTCATGGGGATTGAACTCAGGGCCTCATGCAGCTTAGCTGGTGCTGTATCACTGACCTACACTTCCAAGTCGGCTTTCATTTGTACAGCTGATCTGTCAGGCTGGCATAGGTGGTTTAGTATCAGGGCTAGGAATTCAGGCTCTGGAAAGTGGCTAATGGTAAGATCTGACTGCAGCTCCTTGGGGAAGACTCACTGCTCAATTTCTTTACACAAAACAGATACTATGAGTTTTAAAGAGCTAATATTGAAAAGTAAGCTGACAGAGTAATTCACAATCTTTTAAGAACTGAGTGGTGAACAAATGAAAAACAGAGAACACGGCACAGTCTCATGCACACGCACACGCGCGCACACACACACACACCAATCTGAGATTATTTTAAATGTTATACAAATAAAGATCTCAGGAGTATTAAAAATAAGATTTTAGTTAATCAGATCATGTACATTTGAATGATCTCCTAAAACACTTCACTGTTTGTGGTCATCTAAGTGGGGTGACCCACCAATTTTAACTTGGATGAATTACTCCTGGTGGGATTTGGGAAGCTTGAAATTCTGAAGTACACTAACTGTGGGTCACAAAGTTCACATGAAGTTCCAAACAAGACAAGAGAAGATGAGGATCCCTTGTCAGTCTTCCTCAGCGTTTCCTTCTGCTCTCAAACCCTTAAGTGACTTCCTCTACAGGAACCAAGTATTTTCAGGAAACACTGTCCTGAAGCCCAGAAACTGCATGCGGAATACAAATGCAAAAGCCAGCAGGATAGCTGAATCCCCACCCACAGGAGGGAAGGAATTCAGAAGGCAGCCTTCCCACTGAGAGATCACCTCATCCGTCAGAGTCACGCAGAGCCAGGACAGGAGGGCTGACTAGGTGGGCCTGAGTCAGAAAACCTCTTAGTTGTGTTACACACACGTACATCTGTTTGCCTGTCTAGCTCACAAAACTATCACATATAATATGTAATGGCACCTTTGTTTATGAAATCAGTACGCTCCATGATTCTGGTTGCAAACCAAACTGGACAAGAACCAAGTCAAACTTCCTCATAAAGTCAACAGTGAACCTAAACATTGAATTTGATTCAGCTCTCATCCAACTTGGTTTGTGCCCAGAATCATGGAAAGAAGCAAGTAGTGAACCGATTGATTACGCATATATCTCACATGTATAATACATCACATATGATATCATATTATATATAATCTGTGTAACACACATAGCATATTATATACACATATATCACACACACATATATATAAATATATATGAATATGATGTCCTATGGCTAAAACAGATGTTTTGAAAACCACTGAGATCATAAGAGTGAAGGGCCTTTGTAAACTGCACTGATTTTCTAATGTAACTTTAAACATTATTGAGCTGTTTCTTGTTTCATTTGAATATTTAAGTGCCTGTATTATTAGAAAATTCCTTAATTAGATAATATCTGAAGAAGAGGCATTATTCCAAGTCAAAGTTTCATTTATGTTTCCAGCCTTGTGTACAATACTTGCATTTAAAATGCAGCTCCTAAAGGGACTCATCTCATGAAGGAAGCAGAAGGAAACAGTTGACTAAACTTTTCCATCACAAATTGAATTCCCACAGGCTCAGCGCAGTCCCTCATCCTTTGGAGGGAACAAATCCATGACTTTCTAGTTCATATGAAGATATTCACGAAAATATTCCATCTTCCTCTATTGAAAGTAAGTCAAAAGGATCTCAACTTGATTACTCCACTTGAGATTAACTGCTTAATCTCAGTTATAGCTGAGCAACAGAAGACTACTGAAAACTAATCACAAACAAGAAGAACCCATTTTTTAATGCCCATCATTCGTTCTAGGAATTGGCACATGCCTACAGCACATTGTGTGGCCTTCAGTGATGGCAGTAAAGGATGACGCTTCCTGTGTGCTGTGGATTGGATTGCTAGCTTCCTCCACGGTTGCCGTTTAGCCTTCGCTCCAGTACTCTGGACATCACACTCATGATCCTCCTCTCAGCAGTGTGGCCCTGAGTGACCAAGTCACCCGCCCAAGGTCAGCATGAGGGCTGGGATTCCAACCTAGGAATCTAGTTGAGGAGATCACTATACAATGTTTTAGGTTTCAGTTTTGATGCAAGAAGGAAAAAAAAAAATCTATTTCAAAACAAATTCTGTCCATCTCAGGCATGGTTTTGTGCTACTTGGGGTCACCAGCCCACACTTGTAGACCTCACTGTGCACTGTGGAGGCCACGTGGCCAGCATCATGGAGGCTCCACCTGGTCTTGGCACTATCAGGAGACGAGAGGCCGATTGAAGAGGTCAGGGCATTTGTTTTGCCGACTCTTCTCAGGCTGGTCACTACTGGTTGGTTCATTCCTTTGTTGAAATCTACGCCTCCTTTCAAGTGAAGCAGCCCTCTCTGGAATCTGAAACTTCTTAATAAGAGCTCCTAACAGCAGCTCTCCTCTGTTATATTCACTGGGGTGTACTATCATGTCTGTTATTTTCTCTAAACTAGGACCACAGCTTTGCAAAGAGTCCTTTCATCCAACCATCCTTAAATCATCACTCCATAAATCTAGGCTATGCATTCACTTCTCAGGCTTGTTTACATGATATTCCTAGATGAGAAATGTAGCACCATGCTCCCTGACCACACCATCCACCTTCTGCACACCAGATTGACGATATAAATTCTACAGCAGGTCAAATGGAGTTCTATCTCACCTAGGACGAGCCTACATGAAAATTTTTTTTTTCCATTTTCTTGGTTTATGTAAGAGGCCAAGAAGTGAAGTTCCACAATAGAACAGTATTTTCATTATAATAGTATTCATTGGGTCTACTCAATCACCACGAATATCAAGTAATAGTACAGAAATAGAGTATTCATGCTGTGTATTGGTCTCTGAGTGGAACAACTTTACTGGAGCTTTGGTTCATTTGCCATGAATCAAACACTTCACTTAATATAACAGTTTCTGATGATGTGCAGCTGACAATCTTGACAGTTGAGTTCCTGGAACCAGATAATATAATTCAGGAAATGCAAATTCATGAAACACAGAGACATAAGGTACATCCATCCTGTCCTTTTATTATAGACATGTAAATAAAAATATTTAATGCTTATGAATACATCTTGGCCTTAAAGAGAGAGGACATTTCAACAGATCTTAACATATCCTCTTAACTTGCCTTGGCATTTACTGTAGCAACCCACCTAGTGATAGAAATTAAACTACTTCCACTGAAAGGGGTATAAGAACAACAACCCAAGCCACAATTAAAAAATCATATGGCCAGCCATGTCTTCTTCAGCCTACTGCACCTTAAGAATGCCTCTTCTCTCTGCCACTCCTGGCTTCTGTGTAGCAAGTCTAGCATCATAACAGCATTTCAGATGGCCTGCTGTCAAAGAGCACATTTTCTTTCACCAGGTCTTGACATTTGCATTGTTAAATATGCTGGTCAATATATGCTCATTAATAAAGCTCATTTGTTTCATCAGAAGACTTCATAACATATGTGAGTTGCACGGGAGGGGCTGGAGAAATAACTCCATAGTGTAAGCACCCGCCTGGCAAGCACAAGCACCTGGGTTTGATCCTTGGTATGACATATCATCCTGACAACCAAAACCAGGTAGGGTGGTACATGGCTATAATCCCACTGCTGGGGAGGCTGCGACAGGATGGTTACTACAAGTCCAAGCTGTGAACCAAAGAAATTAATTAAATACCTGTAGCAAATAAATAAAAGAAAATTTAAAAAAATATCAGGGGAACAGACATAAGAAATAGACATCTCCCTAGATTATAATTTCATAAAAGAGTGGCTGCAGAGGGATGCATAATACGCACACATATTTCAGTAATTACCATTTAAAGAACATCTTCAAACACTTCTGGACTGGTAGAAAGCATTGATCAACATTTAAAACTCAGGAGCTGTACATCTTACTCTTCCAATTCTGTCTGTCTGTCTGTCTGTCTGTCTGTCTGTCTGTCTGTCTCTCTCTCTCTCTCTCTCT
>NDGM011238870.1:1336-11967 GCA_002564305.1 Octomys mimax | reverse complement strand
TGAATAGAGGGATTTGTTCTAATAGTGTTTGTAAATAGGATGTCATGTCCACATCTTGTATAGTAAATAACCATTATGAAAAATGTATGCAATGTGTTAATTATTGAAACTGTCCTACCACTTTGTTTTGAAACTGTCTCATTGCTATTTGTTTCTCAATAAAATTATGGGATAAAAGATGTTCTAACATCCTTGGCCATTGTAGTATGTATTCTTTGGTAATAAGCACAGGAGTCAATAATTTTCAAAAGTCTAAAATTTGGTAGTATAAGTAGTTTCTATAACATAGGACTTCTCAAGGTGTTCAACATGTTACCATGATTTAAGAAACTCAAGAAAAATTCAGGAATTTGACATTTATCACATTAATTGATTAAATCAGATGTTTGTTTTTGTTTTTGTTTTTTTTTTTTAAAGAATCATGCTTTGGATGTCACTGTTGCCTCTAGGACATGATTGCAGGAAAATCAAGCTCAGGACTCCTACTTATTTCACATATGGTGACTTATATAGTTATTTCATGATGTATTACAATATAATGATAATTTAAATGAGGTGCAAAATAAATGTGACTAACTGGAATCATCCTTAAGGCACTCTAGGCCCAGTCTATGGAAAATTGTCTTCCATGAAAGTTGTCTCTGGTGTTAAAAACACTGTAGAACCGCTACTGTATGTTCTTTGGAAATGCTATGCATTATCTGGACTAGTTATAGCTTTGTTTTGAAAAAAATATGAATAGGCACAATCAAATTACAGTAGGCAGTATGCAATGTATTAATTTTTCAGACTTTTTAGGGAGCATAGAAAGAAAAGTTACATCAGAACAGGTCTGGCAGAAGTGTGTTTCCATGTGTAGGTATGTGTGTATGTGAATGGGTGTATATAAGTCTACATACTGATATATCATATAAAAGTTTTTATATCCACAAGTATAACAGAGAAAGTGTAAAGTAAAATCTGAAAGAAAACTCAAGTTCAATATTTACACTTTCTTTTAAGAGATACCTCAAGAGTACTCAAACTGTTTAGCAGAAGCAATAACAAAAATCCCCACAAAACAAAGACTATTTTTAGTTAATATTTAGATAAATAAAATGAATGACTATTATTTATTGAGCATTTATGAATATCAGATTAGTGCCCATTTGTTTATATAGTCATGTTGTACCATTTGTTTCTTACCACACTTCTTAGTGGTTTCTATAGATGAGTCAACACTAAGTCCCCCACCCCGAGATGGCCAGGAGGTACTTCAGTGGTGCTGAATGAGATCTATGTATATAGGCACTATTTTCCCAGATATATCTGAAGCAAGTTAAGAAACAAAGTAGGATGTTAGTGAGACTTCTAATGTTTTATATATTTTTTTGATTTATTTGTTTTTCTTTTGGTTTCTGTTTATATTTTTGAAGTGTAGCTGACATCCAGATCAGAATACTAATGAAGTTCCTATGATGGACAAATCAGTACTACTGCTTCAAATGGAAGGACAGAATTTGAAATATTTCAGTAAACCCGGAAATACAGGCTTAATTCATTGCTATTGATCAGAAATACTAAAGATTTATGGACTTACTGAAATTCACATTTAGTCCATTTCTTTTGGAATGATCAGAAGAATTTACTACTAGATTTCTGGGGAAGTAAAAAAAATAAAAGGACTAAATTTGAAAGTTTTCATAGATGAATAATTGAATAAAAATATAGATGAACTGTGCTTATATATTTGCTTTCTCTTTTGCAGGTTTTTTCAAAATTATACTCTTTGTGTGACCTAGATATTACTTACCTTCATTCTTTTTCAGAATTCTCATTATGTGTTGGTTTCATGAATAATTGACTTGTATACTTAGACACCTAAAATAGGGCTCGACACATAGTTGCTATCATTGCTGCTAATCTAACTTTAAGTTAGACACACTTAAGTGCTGATATAAATTGATACACTGTTGATTTTACATCACTGATTTTTACATGGGAGATAGTAATAGTAAAGGAAAGTTATAGAAATGATTTTTTCCATGTTAACTCACCCAAATTGATCTTCATGTATCAAAATGCAATCTTGATCTATCCCACTTCCTGCATTATACACACCAATATTGCGCTTATTTTTCTCCCAGGTGACAGTCATGAGTTCCGTTGAGAGATTTCATTTATAGAACTGGCTCATGCATGTAAATGTTGTAGTAGGAGAAAATGACTGGGAAGTGAAGCTTAGGCATAGTTGAATCTCTAGCTTTATTTATTTATTTATTTTTTGGGGGTGGTCCTGGGATTGAATTTAGGACCTTGTCCTTGCCAGGTAGGCGCTTAAGCTGCTGAGCTATCTCCTGGTGAATCATAAGATCTTTACTACCTACAGAATAGCTTTCACTTTTCTCAGCTTTGTGGCATGCTACATGAGGAAATTTTGAACTTTGCTTTAGAATGTAATCATCTAAGTGAGGTTAGTTCCTACTCTAGGAGCCCTACATGGTATAATATTCATGTAAGAAATTGTTTGCATAGCAGTGTACCTAGAAAACAAAACAAACAAGCAAACAAACAAAAAGCCTAGTGGTTTCCTTGAGCAATGGGAATATTTTTTCTACCCTTTGTGGGTTTATTTCTTTTTTTGTAGATTTTCTTATTTTTAGTCCTCCTCCACAAGACCCTAAAGTCTTTAATACCTGACACATATTGTTATTCAGTACATATTCTCTGACTAAATGAATGAAGCAAGGGACATTTTATTCTTAAAGTAAAACTTTTTGTGTGTGATTTCCGAAGTTAAAGTCTGGAATATATTTATCGTTTTAAATTTTATATCTCTATGAACGTGACACATGATATTTTAGGTGTCCAATTCTAATTATTCCATAGATATTCTTTCACTACAACTCAATACTTCATAAATATTACAATATCAGTAGCTTAAATGTGTGCTTTATATAGTATAATTATTTAGTTTCTCCTGTTGGCAGCCATGGAAACTGAAAAATTGGTCAGATATGTGAAAGAGGGCCTAGGCCTCAGTGCCTAAAGCAGACAAGCTACCTCAATCCTGAGATAAGCATCCTGACTAGTTAATGTCAGCTATTGGTCACTAGGAAACCTTGTGTCATGTGTTACTAACTATGCAAAGGTATAAATAAACATCCATACTGTTGCTTGGGGGTCATCTCACCAACCAGCAGATGAGTCACCACCTAACCCAGCTCTTGCCTATTTTTTCCTCATGGCTTTCACTGTTTCTCCCCAAGTGGAAGAGATCACAAGGAGACCACTGGATCCCTACATGTGGGGCCTGATCAGGATACCTGGTATGGCATAAGTGTGGGCAGCAGGAACACTTTCAAAGAGTGCGCATAAAGCAGGGAAGTGGATTGGCTAGATCCAGCAGTATTCAGCACAGACCTGCCTTGGTGCTGGCACATTAGCCTGGGGAAAGAGGCTCATTAGGGAAAAGGGAAAAACAATCTTAAAGGGAGAAATATGCCTGAGGAAAGCCAAAAAGGAAGTTATATTGATTTAAAAATGGGACAAATACTTTCAAAAATCATACATAATGTGGCATGCTTTATCTCTGTATTTTTGTTTTCTGGATTGTGGTTAGACGGGGTTTTTCAAACACAAAGGATTTAGCTAACAGCTCTCCTTTAACATCAAATCCCAGGGCTGGCCAAATAGCTCAGCAGATTAAAGCACCTGCAAGCAAGTGAAGGGGCCACAAGTGCCATCCCCAGGCCTGCTGTGCTGCCCTGCCCTCGGAGCACGCTGAGACAGCAATTGAGACTGGGCTTGGTGGCACCCGCCTGTAATCCCAGCTCTTGGGAGGCTGTAAACAGGTGGATCACTAAGAGTTCTTTCTAGTAGTGAGACTCTGCACACCCTGTAGACTCTTCCCTAAAATACTAAATAAATAAATAAATAAATAAATAAATAAATAAATAAAAATCAAGTCTCAAACCCAAGTGGGACAAGGAGTGGAGAGCAATGGTGCCCAAAAAGATAGAGTTTGAGCCTTTTACCTCACTCCATCAAATAAGGAAGGAGTGATGAGGGACAAAAGGGATCTTTTCCTTCCAGAGAAGGCTTTCTCCCAACATTTCATTTCTTAAAGCTCAATGGTTTTTAAAGAGTCAAAAGCCTTAATCCTGGCTATTGCAGCTTAGAAAAATTCCCATGAATCACAGATCAAACTTCCACCTTGAAGAAAGTAGAACCATTTTCTTTATCTACCTTGTAATTGGCACTAAAAGAAGCCAGATGGGCAGGGGAGCCCATGGAGGGTTTTGAACATATCTACTCTGTTTCTGAAGTTCAAGGCCCTATGTGGTAGATAGCTAACAGGTAGTCAACTTGCTATGCCCAGATGAATTAAACTAGCATGGTGCTGAGTGTGGGAGTTCTACCTGAGAATTGCTGCCAGCAGCATAAAGGCAGAACAGGGGAAGCTGCCAAAATGCTGTTAGGGATGCTGTTCTGAGAAGCTTTTGTAGCTATTGGAAGCTGCTATTTCTCTTGGGCTGTTCTGCTGGAGGACCTTGTCATGCTGGCTTTCCCAGTGAACTTTGCAGAAGCTTTGGTCCTCATCTTAAGCATTGATATCTGGCTCCAGAGGGGAAGATGGTACACTGCTCAGCCTCATGAAGCTTGTCACATTGGCTTTCCTGATGGGACCTCAGCTTTCCTCATCACTGGAGGTCCTTAACACCTTGCTGCAGCTGAGGATGGCTGTGGTACTTTTAGGAGAACTCTGGTGCTTACCTTGAGCATTGCTTCCTAGCTCTATCCTCAGCTTGTTAGCACAGATCCGTCATCCCACTGACATAGACTTCCTAGCTTCCATCACTAACCTTTGGGCCTTTCCAGTAAATATCCATGAAGCGGGACTGCATAGGACTTAGTTGTGGGCTCTACGCCCCTAGTTGGACTGGTAGGAAGCATTGTTATGAGCTCTAAGCATTCAGTGAGATTCCTTAGTATCTAGTGTGTGGATAGATTTCCTGCACTTGTAGTATGTTACTCTTGGCTGATTCATTATAAAATACTATTACAGAACGTGTCCTGTACTATTTACTCATCATGCAAAAAACTCAAACCATAACACCCTAATAATCCAGGACAAGTTGTATGTCTTCATGAAGCTGTACCTTTTAAAACCTTAAAAGAATTAAAACAAGTTGTTGCTACTTATGGCCCTACTACTCCTTTACCTTGAGTTTAGTAGAAATACTAGCACAACAGATTATGGCCCCAAAGGATTAGAAAGGAATAACTAAAGTGTGTTTGTATCTAGAGATATTATTTATTGTGGAAAGGAAATTTCTTTTAATATTGCAGAGAACAGGCAGATGGTCCACAACTTAGCCATTAGAAAAGGTATGCTAATTAGGGAGGGTACCTTTGCTAGTACAAACAGTCAACTGACATTTGCATTTCAAATATATGAGCCAACTAAGATAGCTGCCATTAGGGTCTGGAAGGAACTTCCTTCAAAGAGTAAGGCATCCCTTAATTTGGCTTCCATTTGGCAGGACTCTGATGAACATTTCCAAGATTTTGCTTCATGTTTATTGAAAGCTAGTAAGAGGATTGTAATTGACAAAGAAGCTAGCAAATTAATAGCTCAACAGTTGGCCTTCGGAAATGCAAATAAATGATATAAAGAGCCTTTAAGAGCCTACAAAAAGCAGGCTACCCTGCTTGAGATGACTCAGATTTGTGCAGATGTTGGCCCCTCATATGTAAAAGGGAACTGCCTTGGCAGCAGCAATTACTCGGGTTATTAATCCATAGGCTCAAGGAAAGAGCAAAAATGAGGCTGTTTGTTTCCATTATGGGGATGAGAGACATTTGGTCCAAAACCGTTCTGCTGCACTAAAGACAACACAGCCATTCTCTGTCACTTCAATTAAAACTTCCAGTCTAAGATGATAATGAAGGTAACATTGGACAATGGAATGTAGATCTAAAACCCCTGTGGAAGGCTTATCCATTCAGGGAAACTTCTAATGGAGCCTGTCTTAGCTCCTTCAAATAATGGGGAAAATTTCTGCTCCCTACAAGTGTCTTTGACATTTAGTGAGCAACAGTGGACAGCAACAGCAGAGGCTTGGAGCTCATTTCCTCCTCCAGATTCCTATTGACTCCTCACATGGGGTCCCAAATTATTCCTACTGGAGTCTATGGACCTATGCCTCAAAGTACATTGGAAATCTTGCTAGGCCACAGCAGTCTCATTTTAAAATGCCTTCAGTTCTCGCCTGGTGCCTTTGATGCTGATTATACAGGAAAAAAATCAAGGTTATTATTCTAACCATCCAAGTTATTGTTTAAACCACATTAGAGTCTTGTATTGCTCAATTGGTCATTCTTCCTCTGATAAAAATTTAAAATTATTAAAAAGAAATACTGCATTTAAAAAATAAATAAATAAATAATGAAAAAAAAAGAATTTAAAGGACTTTTCAAATGCAAGTGTGAATGGTGTCCAGGTAGGGCAGCTGGTTTGCCCACCTGGAGATATACAAAGGGCCAGTCTCTCAAGAATAGAAGTTAGCAGAAAAGCTAGAAATAGAGTAGTTCTTTCCCTCTATTACAATTGACACTAAAAGAAAACTTTATACATTTTCCTATTAAGGTGATTAAATTAAAAGAATCTTTCCATCCTAAAGATAAACACAGTTTGCTTCTTGAAGAGATCATATTTCCTAATATTTACAATGATGGAGGGTTTTTTTTTTCAGAACCAGAGATTGAACTCACACCCTTGCACTTCCCAGTGAAGCGCTCATTCTACTGAGCCATCTCCCTGACCCCAATGATAGAGATATTTTAAAAGATTACCTAAAATTCTCTTAATTCCTAGTAAGTTTGATTGCTTATTTTATAGTCCTAAATTAAAATTGGAATGAAAACCTTTGATATTTTACAAACAAATATAGAGAGTTGGAGTACAATATAAAAGCCAATGGGGTTTAAACACTCACTTGATTTTGACATCCCATTTAAATAATAAAAGGCCTAGTGATGTCCTTCAAAAGGGGTACAAGCTATGATAACATCTTCATAGTTGGGTCAACTTATCCAACAAAGTTATAATGTGCCCTGAATAATTCATATTAACCATGATTTTCAGACTTCATTTGGTAATATTAATTGGCTCCATCTAGATTCTAGGCTAATTTCTCTGATGTTACTGACTATCATTATCCTTCAGATAAGTTAAATTGATTTTTTTTTTCTTTTTTCACAGATAGGTCATATTAGATAAAGGGAGGAAATGTATGGCTTCTTATTCCAAATATAGGATACAGGTTTATCACTGTGCAATCAAAATTCAATTATAAATAAGTGGGGAATCAATCTCTCCAACTTCACTTGTCAATATACACTATTAAATGTTTTAATTCTACAAAAGATAGAAGTACAGCAACAGAAAGATTTCTATCAAGTAAAAGAAAAAAGCCTAGGGAGTATCTTGGAGACATTTTCATACTGGACAATGGAAGTGACCAAGTCTATTTGTAACCTAGGACAGAGGGTATGCTTGTGTTTTTTCAGAAAATACTAAATGACCTATTGAGGTACAAGAGTGTCATGCTGTCATGCTGTACTATGAGCCAGATCTGGAGAAGAATTAACAGCTATGAGGCTAGATCCAATATGGGGCCTACTGAAGGAACTGACCAAGTGGAAATATAAGATCTAAACAGCTGATAAAATATATAAAAATAACTGAGCTAAATTTTACTAGTATTAAGACAAAAAATACAAAAATACAAAATATTTATACTAATTATAGATAAGATTTTCCTATCAAAAATTTTTCTTCCCATATTTTCTGATAAGAGGTCTCTGATTATTGATAACAAAATCTGGCTAGTGTATTTATAATTGTAATTTATAGAAATTATAATAGAGTTACTATAAATTAATCCAGCCAGGAGTATATAGTTGAGTGCACTAGTGATTTTATAAGTATGCTTGTTTGTATGTTCTCCGTATTTGTTTATGTGTTTGTGTGTTGTTTGTGAAAAGCTATTACATTTTTTTCTTTTTTGATTATTTGTTTATAATACAATTTGGGATATAGAATTAAAAGCATGCTTTCTCCTAAGTTGCCAGCTGGTCTAAGTGATATCAAAATCAGTTTACACACAGTTTATCAAAAAGTTTAATCTAATTAGGCAAAAATTCCTTAAGAGTGGGGAGAAATTATTAGAGGAGTCCATTTGATGAATAAGAGACATAGCCAATCTTTTTGTTCATTGATGAGAAACAATAATCACAATAGTCTCTTAGGAAACACCCTCAATAAATTAATCATTGTTAAATTTAGAGATAGATGGGCTAAAAGGATAGCTAGTATTTTGGTCCTAGCCCTTCAAGGTCAGTGAGGACTCAGTACATAAGAAAACTTCTGCTATGACATTCTGTAACTCAGTTGAGTCCCTGATTCTCTGATCAAGGAGATAATGGGTCCAGAGAGGCCCCATTAAGATAAAGATTTTCAGAAAAAAAATTACAATGTGGATTTCTTTTAAAAATGGTTTTGGATAAAACTGAATTAAATATGAAAATTTTCACATGTATAGGGAAATTCATTATTGTTAGTGTCATGGTATATTAAGTGTATTCATAATTCCAAGTGTACAGGTCTTCCAAAATGTAAAACAAAGGTTGTTTATTGTGATAATACTTTCAGATACAAACCTCTGCCCTTATCAAAAACTTGTGATATGCATACCATTTTACAACGCCTTACTAGGTAAAAATTTCATATGTATTAGAAAGAGATGATTTTTCAAAAGTGTTATGCCAAAATGACAAATTAAGTATGTCACAAAGTATCATCAGGATTGTCCTGCTACAATGTTATATATGGTTTTAATTTCTAAATTTCTGTGTAAAACAATGTAGTAGTTGTCTTTTAACATTCTGGTGGGATTTACATATTAGAGTATCTATAGTTGTTAGAAAATAACTGTTCCATTTTATGTCCAACGTGTTTTATATTCAGATAGTAATATTAAGCTTACTGCCTCTTTTGCAGGGTAATGTCATAAAGCTCCTCTTCTGGATTTTTGACAACTAAAGTTTGGAGACCAAAATTCAGAGATAGATGGACTAAAGGATAGTTTTTGGTCCTAGTCCTTCAAGGTCAGTGAGGACTCAGTGCATAAGAGAACCTCTGCTGTGACATTCTGTAACTCAGTTGAGTCCCTGATTTTCTGATCAAGGAGGTAATGAGGCCACAGAAGAAGATGATTGATGATGTATACTGCACCTAAGGAGAGTCACCTAGAGAGAAAAAGTTATCTCAGACTTTCACAGAAAGCAAATTGGCCAAGCAATGGCTGTGACTCATCCAGATGGCTGACATTAACAGGACATCAGTGCTTTTGTGGTTCCAAAGTAAATCCCGAGAAGATTTAACAGACCTTGTCGGATAGTAAAGGTTAAATTTGTACTTATGCTGGTCTTGCTTTAACTTGATCTTAACCATCCATGAGAAAATTATAACCATGAGATGTGAAAAGTAATGGCATATTAATATGCTAAGCTGTAAAAGGCTCAAGTCACTAACAACTTCTGACAATTACCAGCTGTACTGACAACTCACTACTATTATGAATTATTGGACTATATAGGGTTACATTGCTGAATTAAAGTACCTAAAATATTTGGCTGGTATCAAATATGAAAAGATTTTCTAAAGAGTTCTCTAAACGCAACTTCGCTAACTGCAATGGAACACCCATCTGTGACACAATAAAATGAAAAAGGGGATATGTTGGGAGCCATATAAGCTGGAAAATTGGTCAAATGTGTGAAAGCAGGAATAGGCCTCAGTGGCTAAAGCAGAGACTCTCCCTCAGTCCTGAGATATACATCCTGAGTGGTTAACACCATCTATTAGTCACAAGGCAACCTTGTGTGATGTGTTACTAATTTTGCAAAGGTATAAGTAAATATCCATATTGCTCCTTAGAGGGTCTTCTAACCAACCATGCAGATGAGTCACCACCTAACCTAGCTCTTGTCTTCTTGTCTATCTTTTCCTTGTTCCTGTCATTGGGTAGAATGGATCCCACAGAGACCAATGGATTCTCTACCTTTTCTAAGTTCTCTACTGATAGGGAAAAAACAATTTGGAAAATTTTTCTACTTTTACCCAACAATTCTTTTTTAGAGTAGTAGTTAACTTATGGTGCAGAGTTTCTTAGCTTGTCAAGAATACAAAATACACTCTGGTTTGCCGTTTATTGATAATTCTAATGAAGTTAAAGATAATACATAAATATATTGTGTGCTCATTAAAGAAGATGATAAATTCATTGACAGTGAGTACTTCTCTAATTTCCTCTCCAGGCAGCATTTTTCATAAATATATCCATGGCTTTATATACATGTATTTATGAGGTAACTGGTAAAATTCTTGATAATGTCCAGATATTTTTAGGTTTGAAACTTTCATTAAAGATTTTTGTTATTATCTTTGATATTCACCAAGATTTATTATTGATATTTAAAAAATTATTGGTGCTGGCAAGATGGCTCAGTTGTCTAAAGAACCAACTTGGAACAAGCTTGGCAAAGCACAGGGACTGCGGTTCGATCCCCCAGCACCACATGCC
>NDGM011238854.1:345-28352 GCA_002564305.1 Octomys mimax | reverse complement strand
AAAAAAAAAAAAGAACACGCACAATTGAACAATTTGTATCAATGCTCATGAGAAATATTGGCCTATGATCTTTTTTTTTCCTGAATGACCAGGCCAGCTTTCAAAGCAGTGCTTTCTTTAAGCCATGGATGGCCTGTTATGTTGCTTCTTTCCAAACTCAGGAAGAGCTTGAGCAAAATTCATTATTCCCCAAATATTTGTTCAGTCTTGATAGTAAAGCACCAGTGTTGAATAAGTTTTCATTTTTACTTCAAGGTTTTTAATAGTTAGAGGACCCCAATTTTCTCTCTTTTACCAGAATTTTTTTCATATTTCAATGCCAAAATTTTCACACATAAAATTGTACTTATGGTCCTCTTGCTATCTTTCTAACATCTATGACATATGTAAGAATGTCCCATTTATATTCCTGTCATTGTCCAGGCAATGTCGTGTATTCTCTTGATTATGACCAACCCAAAGAACCAAATTTCTGTTGCAGTGACCTTGTTATCCCTTTTGTTTATTTCTCTTTAGATTTGATTGGGAGATTTTTTTTGTCTTCATAAAACTGATAAGCAGGTCGTTATTTTCAACTGTCTTTTACAATTACATACAATCACTTTTTTTCTCGAGAGACAAATTTACCCCTATCCCATCAACTATCAAAACCTGTAAAATTTTGCCTCAAGTATTTTTTATTATAAGTCAACATAAAGTATTTTTACTTTCTCATAGAATTATAGTTAACAATTTCCAAAGAAGTGGAGATTTTCTGGCTTTCTCAGTCCTACCACCTTAGGCAGGCCCTGAGGACCTTTTATGAAGTCATTGCAAGGGTCTTGCCCTTTTTACCTTCCTGTGTGTAAGTTGTCATGTGGTGCCTAGGGAAAAGCAATCCCACACACTAGGCGCTCTTTCCTGTTTATTTTGTATAGAATTTGGTCCTCTTCCACTCTGCAAATGCTTTCTGTGTTAAGTTGTCCCAGCTGCTGTCAGTAGGAGGATGGCAGGAGCTGTCAAGTCCAACATTACCAGAATCGGAAGTTGAGATTCTTATTATTTTATTTTAATATTTTATTCCTAACTGCAGCTATCAAATGAAATGGTGTCTTACTTGGACTCTACAAGAACATTTGAACCATCAGAGTTGTAAATTATAAAGCACAGATGAAGAAACTTAACAAGTATTCTTTCATATCAGTGAAAATAACTCTAATCAAAGCTAAAGCCTATGGAAACAAGCCTCCAATTAGCCTTTTCAGTCAAATTTTTTCTCTTCTACTTTTATTACACGTACATCTTTCACTCTTTAGCTATCATCATGTTCACACTTTATTATTATTTTTTCAATTAGTTGTTTTGCTCAGAAAATCTCTATGTGAATTTAAAAAATAAATATGTTCTTTAGCTTTCATCTTTTAAAAGCTGAGCAAAAAAATGCCTTTTGCTTTGAAGAAGAAAGTCTCTAAAATGCATTATAACTGCCTTTGAAAAATGTGTTCCAGATAACAGAGGTGAGTCTGTTCTGAGCACATTACATTATGAAATAGCTCAGAACATAACTGAAGGGTGTGTTTACATTTAAAATGCACAGATATTACAGTGTGAGAACTAGTGGCTGGAATAAAAATGTGCCTGATATCATAGTTAATTGAATTGGGAGGTACTATTTCCAATCGGAATGGAAACCTACTTTCTTTTAAAAAAGACCACTGCTATTTCATGATAAGCATATCTACTAGGGCTTCCTTAACACAGTACTCACTGGGTGATTGAACAGCAGGAACTCATTGTTTCACCAACCTGGAGGGTGGAAACCACGTGCAAGGTGCTCGTAGTCCTAGTGTCTGTTGAGGTCTCTCCCCGTGGTTGTTCGTCATCCTCCCACTGTGTCTTTATGTGGCCTTTATTCTGCACAGATGAGTGCAAGTGTCTCTTCTTATATGGACATAGGTCCTATTAGGACAGGGCTGTGCTTTATGGCCTCATTCTGCCTTAATTATTTCTATGAAGGCTCTACTTTTAAACACTGTCCCACTGGGTGTCACAGTTTCAGCATAGGAATTTCAGAGCATAACAAGGCAGCCTACACCACAGCGTATATTTATGAAAAACTATTTGCCAACATAATGTGGGCTAGGGACTATTCCTGCATAAGAGATTATAATTATATGAAAGAAAACCTAAAAGTAGGTGTCATGAAGGAAAGCATTATTTAAAGCATCATATATTGAGTCTTTCATCTAAGAGGAACCATCTGATATTTAAGCTTGTGTATCTGATTTCCTGCATTGACTAGTATAATCTCAAGGTGGACACATTTTCCTACAAAGGACCCAAATTTGTCCTTCTTTACAGTACTAAAAGATAAGACAATATAAATTGAATAAGATATAGGAAGTAGATCCCAATTTTTGTCTAAAATTAAATATGTGCAAAGAATAAAAATAACTCCCCAAAAATCTTAACAATAGTTTTGTGTTAGTGATAGGATTATAAGCAGTTTATTTTTTTTCTCTATTGTTTTCTGTTCCTTTTTTATTATTTTTTTTTAAAACAACAGTTAGTACTTTTGTAATCAGGAAAAAATGTACTATTATAGAAGACAGAATTATTTTGTCAATAGGTAGGTAATTATCAAGATGAAGGCAATGCTTTATGCTGTGAGAGAGACTGAAAATTTTATGATAAAAATTAAGGAAATTGTCAGCAGAACAATTAGAGAATAGTAGGGAGTTACTTTAGTAATATTCTTTTCAGACAAGGTCTTTGTGGAGAGCCGTTCTCTGCACAGAAGCCAGAATGTACTAAAGGGGTGTGTGTTTGTAAACTGAGGAGAAGAAAAGTCCTGGCCTAACGAGCTGAGAGTACCAAGTCCCTGGGTCAGATATAGGCCTGGCTCTGTATAAGAAATTCCAAGAGGACATGGAGAGAAGGCTGAGGGGAGAGCCAGCCAAATAGCTCAGCAGATTAAAGCGCTTGCAAGCAGGCGCAGGGGCAGGGGTTCGATCTCGGGGCCTGCTGTGCCGGCCTCACCCCCGGGGCACACTTAGGCGGCAATTGAGACTGGGCGTGGTGGTGCACCCGTAATCCCAGCTCTTGGGAGGCTGTAAACAGGCAATCACTGCGAGTCTGATCTAGTAGTAAGACCCTGAACACCCTGTAGACCCTTCCCTAAAAATACAAAAAACAAAAAGGATGAGGGGGAGAGTCCCATGCCTGACTTTTCTGAGATGGAAAGCCACTGGGAGTTGTGACCAAAAGAGTATCCTGAGCACCATGGCGTCATTTCATCTTTTGACGCACCATGGTGATAGGCTCAGAAGCAGTATACCCCAGAGCACAAGTACGGAAATCACGGAAGCTGCTCACTGGTCCACATAGGTTAAGCTGGGCGGTGCCCACCTGAGATCAAAGCAACCCAGCGGCTGAAGCAGGGCGGGAAGCGCGAGGCCAGGCTGCGCAACTTCATGAGATCCTGGCTCAAAACGAAAAACTCAGCAAGATGCTGAGGTCATAACTCAGTACCCCCTGGGTTTAGGCCTCCGCAGCGCACATGCACACACACACACACACACACACACACACACACGGTCAGGTTGGATTTGTGCTTGGTGTGAATGGCCGAACTGATTACATAAAATTGGTTGGGGATATATTATAAAGATAAAGATGGCAGGACCTTTTAGGTATTGGGAAATTTCTCAGTTTGGATCTAATAAATATGAATCAGGTTGGTGGACTGTTAATTTAGATGCATTGAGTTTGAGGTTCCCATTAGATTCCAAGTGGAAAACAGAAAGTTTTAGTCTCTAGTTATCTAGAGTGTGGAGCTCAAAATATAAATTTGGGAGTTCGCCAGGTAGGCATAGGTGGCTGTTGCAATTAAGCAGGATGAGAATGCTGTGGTGTGCGAGTGAGAGGAGCTTACGGGCTGAGCCCGGGAGCCTCCAGCCCCAGCAGAGGGGCGCAGAGCGGCAGCTGGCCAGTGAGGAGTAGAGCGAAGCACGCGTGAGCATACAGACACCATCCATGTTTTGTATGATTCCGAGATCATTAACGTCTTGTGCTTCTAGAGAATCTAACTAAAAATAATCCTTCTAATATTACGTAATTAGCTGGAGGTCTTGAAAGGTATACTACCGTGACATAACAGTGTTAGAGTCCCTTAACTGATGAATAATCAAACTCTTGGAAAACTGTATAGATCTCTGTCTGAAATAAGAAGGCAACTAATGAGAGGTTAGCCCAGTAAGGAAGGCAAGCTGTCTTTTAAACCTGTTATACTGAATATTTATTGTTTTTCTTACTGACTAGTCTCACATTATTTTCATAAAACCCATAAAATATAAAACAATGAAAATACTGAAGTCTACACTGACACTATGTAAAATATTTTGCGTAACTTCATTGTTTTGGCATCAAATGTATACAGGCTCAGACTCTCAGCAAATGTGTGTGGACGTGCTTTTACCCTCTTGGCTTCTTCCCACAGGTGGGGAGGTCCCTTATGCAACCCTGGCGACCCGGATGATGATGGGGGCTTGGTGGCTCTTCGCTTTGATTGTCATCTCGTCTTACACAGCAAACCTTGCCGCTTTCCTCACCATCACGCGCATCGAAAGCTCCATCCAGTAAGTACACAGGGCCCCCAGGAGCCGGCGAGCGTGAGAAGCGGTGGGTGTGGCCATAGCGTCTGACAACAGGTGGCAAGGGTCTTGTCAAAATGTGCAGCGTAACTTTGTACCAGCTTTTTTTTTTTTTTAATGACAGAGTATTAGTGGAAATTCCAGCTCCTAAAAGCACAATATTAGTAGAGCACTTTTACAAGATAAAATTATATATGTAAATGTTGCTTCCATCATTTTCATGGAAGGATAGCACATCTTCAAAATTTTAACCTCCACAAAGAATGACTATGTCTGAGAAACACTGTGAAAAGGAAAAGGACAAAAGAAGTCAAACAAAAAAGCTATATCTTGAGTTGTATCATGGAGTGTTAAATGTAGTAGTGGAATCAGTGTAGATGACTGAGAGGTAGCTCATGGGAGGATGGAAGAAACAAGAAAAGAAAGAAGGAGTAGGGCAGGAAGAAGGAGAGACTGGGAGGGAGGGAGGGAGAGGGAGTAAGGAAAGGAGAAAGAAAGAGAAACAGACAGACATAGACACAGACAGATAAAACAACTAATGCAAAGTCTGGTGCTTCAGGAACCATATTCTGTTTGCATCTTTTTGACATTATACTTAATGTCGTCATCATTGCTGCTGTTTTCCCAGCTGCAGTCACAGGGGCAGGAAGTGGTCATTATCCAAAGCCTTTGCCTGGCCATGCCCAGTTTTGCCACTGTGGCCATGCTATGAGGTCAGCACCACTGCTGCAGAATTCCTGTCCCACTAGACACAATGTCCCATGTACTATGGTAAGAAAAATTTCCGTGAAAGCATTTTATTCATCTAAAAACAAGGTAACTAATTTTCCTATGTCTGAAAAAAATCTTACAATTCAAAATTAGAACAATCAGATGTGTCAAAGAATTTCTTAGAGATTTAATTTTATGTAAGTGCAAACAGCAGTTCTTGATTTTAAAAATACATAAATGAAGTCCATTAAAAGCCACAAAATAGGGCTGGGGAGATGGCTCAGTGGAATAAGCACTTCCTTGGCAAGCACAAGGG
Source organism: Octomys mimax (assembly GCA_002564305.1). Lineage (NCBI taxonomy): Eukaryota > Metazoa > Chordata > Mammalia > Rodentia > Octodontidae > Octomys > Octomys mimax. Next base: position 22,694 of record NDGM011238854.1, on the reverse strand, counting down.
CCTGAGTTCAATCCCCAGTTCCACCAAAAAAAAAAAAAACCCACAAAACTATTATAGCATAATACTAAAAAAATAAAAAATTGTCTTAAAGGAATAGGGTGGCATATTCCTTTCAATTTTCTTGTTATACAAATTGAAACTCAAAAAATTGAACTAATAATGCTAGCCAACTGTCAATTATTCCATCCATTTATGGAGATGATGTTACCCATTTCTCTTGTCCAATCATATTCTTTAATTTGTTTTTGAAATACTACTTTCATACAGAACCTTCACAGTCTCCCCAACTTATTTCCCATATGGTCAGTTCTGTGGGTAGTAAGAATTGTAAATGGTACAGAGTAAAGCCCATGAGAAACATAAATTAATGACCCCATTAGCATCTCTGTAAGCAATAATGAAAATGATTGTCATAGCTTTGCCAGAAAAATCAATGTGTTTAATAAAACCATGTAAATAGTAATTAACATGTATTGATCATTTGCAAGACCACAAGACTTTATATTAAATATTATACATGTACATTGGATCATTCGATACGTGCACCCATTTTCTAAAAAATAAGCACAATAAATCATTTCACAAATAACAAAACAAAAGTTGAGATGATACGGAACTCACTGTAAAGCATGCTGCTAATAATGAAGACCAGACCTGAATCTGTCTGATCCTAAAGCTGCATTCTACATGTGCCACCTCTGTTGTCATCCTACACCTGGAAACTTGCTCATTGTCCTTAGTTTCTATTGACCGTTAGAATCTGTAGTAGTATTATCCACTGCCAAATATGTTGAGGGGTGTGAAGGATGACATTCTCAAAGTCCTCGGCTGGTCTGAAAAGAACTAATTACATTATAATTGATATGCACCACTCAAAGCAAGACATCCTGTTATAGCAAGTCAATACAAATCACATTAAGATAGCTTTTTAACTTGTCAAGTTAAGATAGACTATATCTGTTAACACATCTGCCACTACCCGTACTTTACTCCAGCTCCCACAAGCTCTGTCCCTTTTATAGTTCAGTCTATCCTGGACTGGGGAGATAGCCCAGCAGTCTAAGCACTGGCCTGGCAAGTACAAGGACTCAGGCTCAATCCCTTGTGCTGCATGCCATGCTGGCTCTGGAACCCTGGACACACTGTACTGGCCTGAAACCAGACAAGGTGGCACACACCTGTAATCCCAGCACTGGGGAGGCTGAGACAGGAGGATCACTATGAATTTGAACTGCATAGTGAGACCCTGCACCAAATAAATAAATAAATACATATATTTTAAAGTCTGTTCCCTTGGAGCAGCATCTCCCTATTTCTGTCACCTCATAGCCCTTGGCCACCACTGCCTGACTCTGCTTGTAAGTGGTCGTCTCTTTCAGTCTCCACAGAATGAAATCATAGAGAACTTGTCTTTCTGTGTCAGTTCATCTCACTGAGGATAATGGCTTTCAAACTCACCCATACTGCCAAAAAATGTTGTGTTTTACTTCAAAATGAAGTATTTTAGTTCACTAACATAAGTATCAATTATGTCTAACTTGTCACATTTTAAGTATATTTAATTCTAAAAATCTATGTAGTTTCTATCTGTCTCAGTTATTCTTCTCTCGTTGCTAGGACAAATAACTGACACTCACAATTAAGGGAGGAAAGGTTTATTTAGCTCACAGTGACTGGAGATTTCAGTGGGCTCCAAAGCAGAGCAGCTCGGGCAGAGAGCAACTTTTCATGGCAGCGGAAAAGAGCAGAAAGCAAAAGGGAGTGGCAGCAGCTCAGGCAGCTAGCCAGCCTCTCTCCCCTCCTCACACTGTAATGCAAATTACCCACCCCAGGGGCAGGGTGTACAACTCACACCTGCCATCCCAGCTTTGGCACTAGAATCTAGCACAACCTCAGGAAACCCAGCTGCCCCATGACTGCCTGAGGCTTTGGGGGGACACCTAAGCACAAATTACGGCACTATCCAAACTTAAAACATTTTAAAATAAACAAGTTAACAAAATTTGAAAAAATAACTGAGCTTGTATGATAAACAACAACAATCATAGTAGTAAATAAAATGATGGCTCATGCTCACTGAGTCTGTAGTGACCCAGACATCGAGCATGCTGCGTGTATATCTCATTTACTCTCTAAAGCAACCCTAGTACTACAGTGGTACAATTATTACCATTCTGTAGGGGAGAAAACAGAATTTGGAAGTCAATGCGTATCAGAACTGGCCAGTGAATGCTTGGCCATCTAATGCCAAGCCCGGATCCACCCACTGACATTCCTGTCCTTGTGTCCTTGTGGCACCTCCATGTCACCTGGCCGATAGTTCTCTGCCACTGCGGACATCACATGTGTTTGTGGTGCTGAGCCTCTTGTCCTCTTGTCAGCATCAGCTTGATGTTGGCTTCAATGCAGGAAGAGTGGGGGAAGAAGCTGCTCTCACTTTTTATATCCATAAAGTTTCTCTAAAAGTGGAGCCTAATGAGAAAAGGTTGTAATTTTGCATGGTGTTTCTCTCAAGTATAGTGCTATAATCCAAAGTGTCTGTGCATTTATTTTTTAAAAATCATTCCTTCTCAGAGCCAACTGGCAATATTAAAAGCCATTAGTGGGTATAATAAATCTGCACTTCCTTCTAATATCACTGGACTAATTTTGGAAGGGGAAAATCAAAGCCAAAGAAGTTAAAAGAAGTCTGATTCTCTCCCTAAGTTTAGGAATATCTTCTAATTTCATGCCTCAGTTGTGTCAGCAAGCATAATTGCCTACACCAATTCTTGGAAACGTTCAAGGTTCCATCTGTAACTAATGCCAAGTTCCTTCAAAAAGTCCATTTTTTCATAGAAAATGCAAAAATATTTTGTAGAATACCATTCAGTGTTGTGCTTCTTAATAATTTATATTCACAGTATTTACAGCTCTCTAAATGAACTTGTGTGTGAGGCGCTTTTCTCCAGCCCAAACTCCCTGTGCCGTGCCATGCACATTTCATCCCCCAAATTCAGAATTTATTCTTCAGATCAGAACAGTTAAAGAGATTGGAGAGATACATGGCCAGAGAGATATCAATGAGATAAAGGAAACATCAGCTCCCTTTGAAGGGATGATTGGCGTAAAACTTTAGAGCTTGGTAGAGGAAATCCAAGAAATGGAGTTAAAATTGAAATTTCCCTTTAAAGAAAATGTTCACCTAAAGTTTTGTATCTCTTCAGTGATTGGTCCTATGTATGTTTCACTGTGAGATAGGATACAGCACGACAGTTTATAAAACAGTTGGAATGGACGTATTCCATGTACAGTTCAATTTCCTTCATACAGGTAGAAGGAAAAGTGTCCATTCTATAACAGAATGGACTTTCATTCTCACTGAAAGCCAAAAACATGCACCTGGAAAATAGAACATACATTTTTCTCTTGGTACTTTGGCTGATAGTAGCAATGGTGACCTAGAGCACAGGAAAGGGCACTGTCATTAGCTCCATTTGTTTTTAATCTGAATGTTTGTGTTTACTTCTGAGAATTATTTGTGTATTCTAGATGTAAGTTCTTTGTCAGTTAATGTGCTTTGGAAATATTTTCATACTCATTGTAGCTGATCTTTTCATCCTCTTTATAAGGGCTGTCATAGAAAACGATTTTCATTCTAATGGAAACCAGTATATCACTTTCTTTCCTTTTATGGATTGTGTTTTGGATAACATAGCTAAGCCTCTTCACCAAGTCATAGGTTCCAAAGATTTTCACTGCTTTCGTTTTGTAGTTTTCCATCTCACATTTAAATCTAAAATCTATTTTGAGTATGTTTAGATTGAGATTTTTTGGCATATGAATATTCAAATGCTCTATCAATATTGCTGAAAAAACTATTCTTTGTTGAATTGCTTTCTTACTTTTGTTTTTTGTGTGTGTGTGTGTGTTTTTTTTTCTTTAAAAAAGAACTTGGCTCTACTGTGTGAATCTATTTCTGGGTCCCCTGTGTGCTGTTGAATTGATTTATGCTTCTCGCTTTCTGCCAGTAGCAATTTTGATTACTGCAGCTTGAAGTGGAGTAGAGTGATTCCTCCCACTTACTTTCTTTTTTCTTCACATTTCAGAGTTATCTTAGCCATTCCATTTCCTTTGCCTTTCCACGTAATGTTAGAATAATCTTGTCTACATTCACATATAGCCCAAAGATCTTCCTGGAATTTTGATAGGGATGGCATTCAATCTGTAGATGAGTTTGGGGGAGAAGTTACATCTTCACTATTTGAGCCTTCCAAACTACAAATGAAGCGTGTCAGTTGACTCATCTAGATATTTGATTTCTTTCATCAGCATTTTAAATTTTAGGCATATGACTCATGCAAGCACTTTGTAAGACTTGTACCTAAGTATGTTGTTTCCACAGTAAATGCAAATGGTACTGCATTTTTAATTTCAGTTTCCACCTATTGGTTACTTGTACAGAGACTTCACCTCCTTTGTGTGCTGCTTTTATTTTGTGGCCTTGCTGAACTTCTTATTAGTTCTAGGAGTTTGTGGTTACTTTCTTTGGCCTATGAATAAGCATTCTTGCAAATTCTAGAATTGAGGACTTTCCTTCCTTCCTTCTTTCCTTCTTTCTTTCTTTCCTTCTTTCCTTCTTTCCTTCCTTTCTTCCTTCCTTTCTTCCTTCCTTCTTTCCTTCTTTTCATCTTTATGCCTTTTATTTCTTTTTCTTCCCTTTCTGTGCTAGCTAAAACTTCTGGCACTATGTCAAAATAAAAGGCGAATGCAAACATCGCTACTTTGTCTCTGATTTTGGTTGGGAAGCATTCAGTGTTTCACTTCTAAGTGCATTACTGACAGGGTTTGTTTTGTTTTGTTTTGTTTGGCTCTTTTTCAGACATTATCAAGTTGAGGAAATTCTTTTCTACTCTTAGCTTTCTGTGAGTTTCTGTCATGAACAGGTGTTGGATTGTGTGATTTTTTTTCTTTAATTTTTCTTCTATTTTAAATTTGAAGAAATGAAGGCTGGCCAAAGAGCTGGTGCCGGCCCTGCCCCCAGGGTGTGCTGAAACAGGGATTTAGACCCGGTGTGGTGGCACACGCCTATAGTCCCAGCTCTTGGGAGGCTGAATACAGGCGGATCACTAAGAGTCCAATCTACATATTGAGATCCTATAGACCTTATACTAAATACATACATACATACATAAATACATAAATAAATAAATTTGAAGAAATGAAACACTTCATTTTCTCTGACTGCTGCTTCACTTTCTACTTTATTTTCTCTAACCCTATCTGTTGCTTCTGTCTGTTTTCATCACATGCTAGGCTAACTTGCAGAGTACAGAGTCCAGATTGCTGTCCCTTCCCATCCTCAAAATTGTCAGAGACCCCTTTGAAAGTCCCCTTTCCCCATCCCATTAAGCAAAGGTCTGCGTGCATTCTTAAGGCCCACTAGGCCCTCGAGACTGCTCCAGCCTGCTTTCTATCTCCTAGCACCAGTTAACCTGTTCTCACCCTATCCATGCTCCAGGCTGGCTAGACCCTCGTGGGCCATTTCATGCCCCCGGGGGGTCCTACGTGCCGTTCTCTCCCATGAGGTAGCCCAGAGGTCCCCTTGCTCTCTTCTGCCATCTTTCATGCCCAGGCACATTAATAATTAATTATGCATGCATTTTTGAGATTATAAATTAGTCAAAGGCAGGGACTACACCCTGATCATTTACAAAAATTTTTAATCATTCATTTATTTGGTACAGGATCTCATGCAGTTTGGACTCATAGTGATCCTCCTGTCTCAGCCTCCCCAAAGCTGGGATCACAGGTATGTGCCATCATGCCCGGCTTGGGTGGTTGGCTCAGAATAGAGCTGGCACAGCATGGGGTACAGGAATTGAACCCAGGTCCCTGTGCTCACCAGGTAGGTGCTTAGACAACCCAGCTCTCTTCCAGCCTCCCTGTTCATTTTTGTATCTCTAATGTTCTTCAAGTTACCTGAATATAATGCAAGTAATAAGAAGGGCTAATATTCACTGAGCATTTGCTGTATGACAGGCCTCAATCAAATGCTTTGCATAGATTTCCCCCTTTCACCTTCATAGGAACCCAGGAAGGGTGTGTCTTGTTATCTGCATCTCACAGGTGAGGAAACTAAATGCAGGGGTAGTGAAGTTAGGCAATCTAACATTAGGATTTTCCTCTTATGCAGAGGGCCATACTATCTGCCAATGAATCTGTATCAAATGAAATAAATAAATAAATAAATGAATAAATGAAAACCACCAATGTCACTATAAATTTCTTTTTTAAAAAAATAAGCTTTTTAGGGCTAGGGAGATAGCTTAGTGGTCTAAGTGCCTGCCTGGCGAGTGTAAGGATCTGGGTTCGATCCCCAACACAACATGCCAGGCTGGCCAACAAAACTGGGCATGGTGGTGCGTGCCTGTAATCCCAAAACTAGGAAGGCTGAGACAGGAGGATCACTCTGAGCTGCATAGCGAGACCCTATAACAAATAAATAAATAAAAGATTTTTTAAAGCCTTTCAGAAAAAATTATATTATATTTTGCTAAGTTAATTTTAGATGTTTTAAATCCTGTGCTCTCTTAGAAATAGGTAAAGGGGGCCACTGAGATAGCTCAGCTGACTAAGCACCTACTTTGGCAAGTGCAGGGACCAGAGTTCAATCTCTGGTCCTGCATGCTGTGCAGGCCCTGCCCCCAGGGCACACTGAGCGTGGTGGCACAAGCCTATAATCCCAGAGCTGGGGAGGCTGAAAGCAGGAGGATCACTACCAGTCTGAGCTGCATTGTGAGACCCTGTACCAAATACATAAAATGAAAGCAAAAACAAAAGAGTTAAAGGAGACTATGAATTCAAATAATGTGTATTCATGTCCTCTAATACTTACTAACTAGCCACATCAGGAATCCATAATCATTTAAGCCTTACTTTGTGCACAGATAAAAAGGGGGAAATTTAACTTCATAGGTTTAGTATAGTTATTAAGTGCAAAGCAAGATCACTGGATACATCTTCAGTAATATTTACTTCCACTTCTGTACTTCTTTCCAGTAAGTGGCACAGAGAGAATGGAAACTCATGGTCTTCCCTCTACCTCAGATTCTGATGTCACTAATAGCTATTCTTTTTATGCTTTCATCCACAATTGCATGCACTAAGTCCTTCTTTTTGCCTGATTCACCTACAGCTCAGCACTCCTTCCTGATGCTACCATTGTCTGTGTGTCTGTCTCACAAGGTTCTGTCTTCTGTCTCTGCCATTTAACCTTCTGACCTCCTCTAAGATGAAAAGTTGGTATGTCAGCCAAGTGCATTTGAGCTTAGGCATAAATAACAAAGACAGGACTGCTTCACTTAGGGGCCTCATCTCACTGCTTGGCAAAGAGCACAAATACCAAGCTTCTCACCCTGATGAGCAACAAACCTGGCTCAGGACATCTGTTTGATGGGCAGGTGTTCTCTTCTAATCCAACTTCATTTACCCCTCCAATAAGGCACAGTTCACATCCACTTCCTCTGCGGCTTCCTTCACACTCATGTTACGCTCTGATTACACATTGGCTTTCTATGCTGAACCACTTAGCCTCTGTCTCATTTACACTCTCAGTTAAATCTGGTCTACCATGTTGTTCAGCTTTGGTTTACCTTCCCAATTCACACACATGCCCTTGGATGCTATTTCTAATCTCTGTTGTGCCCAGCCCTGGACTTACATAGCACCTTGCTGAGTACCTAGTTCATAACTGGTTACAGAACATATTCATTCAGTGAGTGAACTACAAGGGGATCTCTTGAATCTGGCTCAAGAATGCGGAACTCCATGAACTGTATGTACACATCAGAGAGAGATTCCGAGTCTTTTTCCACACCATTCACACAGCACATGAGGGGAAGAGCCCCAGTGGTGCCTCTCCAGGTCCCGTCCACAGTGCTTCACTCGGCCTCCTCAGGAGCTGCTTATTGCCTAGTTCTCAGCAGGGAACTGCGCACATCATTAGAAACAGCCAAAATCAAGGTGGCTGAAGCAAGCTAGGCCTGATTCATATTGCTCTTATGTTTCCTTTTAGTGCAGAATTGTACAGGTTTAGCTCCAGAACACAGGGGTACTGTAGACAGAGGAAGATGTTTGTCGTCTACTCCAGAGTTCAGTGCTGAAATAGCTTACTTATCCTAACACTTCAGCACTGTGGTGATGGATGCTTTATGAGTATCTAGACATCTAGATCTCATAGATAGAACTTTGATCTTAAAAAAAAAACTCCAAGAAATGTGTTGGTCTTTCAAGTGCACCCTTCAGTGAGCATTCAATTAAAAATTGCCCCTCACGGGCCAGCCAGAGAGCTCAGTGGACTAACGTGCACGCGTCAGGAGAGCACAGAGGCTGGGGTTCGATACCCAGTGTGCCCTTCTGGCCTCGCCCCCTGTGGAGGGGGGGTGCTGAGAGGGCGATTGAGACTGGGCATGGCAGTGTGTGCCTGTAACCCCAGTGCTTGGGAGGCTGAAAACAGGAGAATCACTAAGAGTCCAACCTACATAGTGAGACCCTGTATACCCTATACCATCCTAAATTCATTAAAAAAGTTGTCCCTCACTTTATTTGTAGCACCCAGGATCAGGACTTTATTAGTACTAGCATAGACTCTGTTTACATAGAGCTCACTAAGACCAAACCTCACCAACCTAATAAGTGCTCACAATTCTGAAGATGATCTTCTCCCTTCTTTCTGCATAAGCAGACTCCTAAAATCTCTGTCTCTGTCTCTGTCTCTGTTTCTCTCTCTCTCTCTGTCTCTCTCTCTCTCTGTCTCATCTGTCTCTGTCTCTCACTCTCTCGCTCTCTCTCCCCCTTCCCTCCTCTAAGTCTAAAGTCCTACACAGTACTCAAGTATGCCCATTCCTCTCTTTTTCTTCTTACTTCTCTCCTTACCTGAAGCCTGCTGAATATTCGCTCAGTATGTTTATGCCTGTGGTGACAGTCCTATACTTGGGAGCGCACTATGTAGTCACTATAGAGGAAGTAGTTGGCATATGAGGCTACACTTCAGGCTTTGGGTCTCCTTCCTGCAGGGAAAAAGTAAGGGAAGTTTCTAAATTACCTTGGATTTCAGTTATCCCCTCCCCCCACCCAGTACTGGGGTTAAGCAAATTGCATGCTAAGTTACATCCTCACATCTCCAGCTGTTTTTATTATCATTTTTATTTTGAGACAAGGTGTTCCATTTGCCCTGCGATCCTCCTGCCTCAGCCTGCCCTGTAGCTGGGATTGTAGGCATGTACCACAATACCTTGCTACTTTTCTATCTTTCAAAAAAATCTGTCTTCCCTATTTGTGCAGCGAGCACAAATAATAGTTACATACATTGAATTAAGTCATTTTCAGGGTCCCTTGAACTACAAAATTCTGTGACAACTATACAGAGATGTCTTATCAAACAAGACACATGAAGTGCCTGATAAAAACAAACCCACATAGGAGCTTAGTCAGAGAAATCCTGGGCTGAAAGGCAGACGTGCAGGTTTTATATACGCTCTTCCCTTCATTTTCTATTTCTACCTTCCAGCCCCAGTCCCAGCTTTCTTTCCTTGACTTCTTGGTCACCCATGACCTTGGCGAGCTCCCTCCACCCTCCCCTGAGTACCTGTCTGACCTCATTAGCTCTCCGATCCTTTGTTCCTCCAAAGCTCGTCTGAAGATACTCAATTTGTTCTTAATGACTTTCCCTTCCACTCCTACACGTGGGTGTACACACACACACACACATACACACACACCTCTCCATTCTCAAGCCCTGGTCTGATGTGTGAGGTTAAAAGGACTCAGGAGCCCCAATAATGGCAACTGATGAGCAAGGGGAGGACAAGTAGCCCACTGATTGAGGTTCTTCCCCAAATGAAATCAGGATTTTTGTGAGCAAAAGCCTTCTGCTTTCTTACAATCTCCATCAAGCTGGGATGGGAAGAACGTTGCAGAGCAGCTTGGCATTGACCCTCCCGTGTCACTGTTTTACAAGACCTCTTTTTGACATCAGGATATACATTTAATGCCAACTTTACATTTCGCAAAACTGAAAGATCACCTAATTGGGAATAAAGGATAATATCACTTTAGAAAGTAAATAAATGGTTTGAGGAGATTGACTGATCTACTGCACTAAGAATAAATAATGTATGTTTTGAATTTGGAAAATTTTGAGTTATCAACTGAAACTTGGTTTCCTCTCTATGTTATGCAGACCCAGACGTTTTTATTTTTAGGTGAATTCATCCAGATAGCCCCTAAAACAACGAGTTTCCACCTTGTTTAAACAGTAGTGTTTCACTGAGCAGATCTTTAAGGGCAGATTTTAAGTCCAAACAACTTTCTGTTTTTTTTTTTTTGGTTACTTCTTTCTTTCATCTATTTCTTTACTATGATTATCTGATTAATATTTTGAGCTTCTCAAAAGAACTTCTGGGGAAAAATATAAATTACTATTGATTCCTCATTTGAATCCACACTATATTTATTTGGGTCATGGTTTCATGTAGTGTTAGGATGTATTACTGTACATAGCTTGTTAGTTGTCTGTGTACAAGGCTGTGATCAGCGGTTCAATGTCAGCCTTGAAGGGTATATTGAATAAAGTTTTTCCCATAAGTCAGCATTGGTTGTGGTTCTAATTAACATTTTCAGTGTTGATTTGAAGTATGGAATAGGGAGTAAGCTTATTAAATATGCAGATTACTCTATATCGAGTGGGGTGATTATTGACTAGAACTACACTGAAAGAATTCATAAAGACCTTGACAAATTAAGCAAGGTGATTGTAAGTAAGATCAAGTTTAATAGGGATAAATCTGTGCTAATTTACTTAGTGCTGTGTGTTTGTATGACAATTCAGAATTGGGAATCTTACATGATACCACTATACCAGCAGCTCTGTTGACGGTTCAGAATTGGGTGATGAAGATAACCATTGGATAACTATAAATTTGAAATTTAACATTAGTGTTTATTAAGAAAATGACTAAAGTCATCTTGTAGTATAAAAGTTGTTAATGTCCTTTAAAGGCTCCTTTAGCCTTTTTATAAGACCCATTAATTATACAAACATGAGAATAGAAGAGCAAAATATAGCTTAGCTAATATCTGTATAAAATAGAATGACAGCTCTTATGGATTACAAGTAAAAGAATTTAGTATTTAACTCAACAAGGAGAAAGACAAAGGATACAAAAGGGGTAAAGAAGTGTTTTATTACATAAAGAAATGTACTGGAGACAGAGAAATGAACAGCTCCCATCCATTTTCACTGAAAACAAAGGGAGAAGTTTCCCTGAAATAAGGGGCATTTGGGTTAGCATAAGTAAGGACTTCCTGCTGTTAGGCTTTGTACATCACAGATGCATCCTGGGAAGAAACGCTGAAGTCTGCTTTGGGGGCAGAGCTAATGTGCTGTAAGGTACCTAGTGGAATCACGTGATGCCTCTAGTTACTTTTTCATAGCTCTCTGATACTGTGATTGTACTAGGATTCTTTCCTAACATTCTTTAGAGATGTGATCATCCTCAGGGGAAACCACAGGAGTTAGTGAAGCCTTTTATGTATTTCTAAAAATCTTGGAATATATGATTATTTCAGTGTTGAATTCTACTGGAATTTGAAGACATCATCTGAACATAAATTTTGCAATCAGCTGATGGTTAATAATGACACAGTAAGATGCTAGCCATTCACGTTTAATTATTCCATCATTAGTTCCTAGTATGGTAGAATAAGTAATGCTACAATTTTATATGAAGTACATAAAAGAAAATACACATATTTTGTGCTATACACAGAAAAACCGCAGGGTGACTGATTCACAGAATGTCAGTGCCTTTTGTGCTTAGTTAATTAATATATAATTACATACTTTATTATCTACCATTCATTATTGAAATATATAAATCCCTTCCTTGATAGGTATGCATGCTTTTGTATATATTTAATACTTTATAATTACATATTAATACATGTTCAATATTTATTTAAGTAATTGAGCATTTCTATAAATGATAATTCTATCAGCAATCCTATGCTCATGAGATGTCTGAGGAAAAAATGTGATGTCTGCTACACTTGAGGCTTCATGCTATGACAAAATGAGTCCCTCAATTTTAATGTGGGTCAAGAAGAGTATATAGCCAGGTTTTCAGATGACCGTTCTGCAATTGTATAGCATTAACATTTAATTAATTATGCTTCACAACAGTAACAGGGTATTTCTCTCTTCCTGTGAATTTTCTAAAATGACCCATCATGTACTCAAACATGAAACCAGGTTTCAAATAAAGGTGTGAAAAGAACACGGTCTTCCCTTTCCCTAGTGCAGCGGCCCAGGACACCCGCCCCTCTCAAGAGTCTGTCTCACAGGACCTTCTACTTTCACATGGCGCATCCTATGTGTACTACAGAGAGACTGAGCATGGGTGTTCCTGACTGCTCAGGTGAGGACAGAATGCAGGAGATAGTCTCAAACCTGTCAGGAAAGCACGTACTGCCTTCTGTCAAGCTGTAACCCCCGCACCACTCATCACCCACCACGGAGTGCCAGTGCTCTCTAGAAAGAAGAGAATTCATCCTCATGAATACTGGAACTTGCTTTTTCCAGACCAAGCACATTTTCATAAATTCTGACAAGTATCTAAGCCTTTCATAAAACTCTCGATTAAGTGTTTTGAAGGTGCAGGGCTGGCCAAATAGCTCAGGAGATTAAAGCGCCTGAAAGCAGGAGCACCCCTGGGGCCCGCTGAGATGGCGAATGAGACTGGGCATTGTGGTGTGTGTCTGTAATACCAGCTCTTGGGAGGCTGTAAGAGGAGCATCACTATGAGTCTGATCTAGTAGTGAGACCCTAAACATCCTGTAGACTCTTCCCCAAAAAAAATAATAATAATTAATGTTTTAAAGATGCTCAGAACCTAAGAACCAGAAGCTGTCTTTTCTAATGTGCCACACTCTAAGGGAGGGTCTGGGGCAGGCGAAGAGTTCGAGACAGGCATGGGGAGAAGCGCCCTGGATGCTGTCCCGCACTCTGCTCGTCCAGCGGGTGCTCATCTGCCAGTGCTCCGCACATCTTCAGTCCTCTTTGCAACTCATAGAGGGCGTGGCTTGGGAAGCTTTGCCTGTCACATGCACACACACACACACACACACACATACAGAGTCCACACCATCTACAGTGCCTATCATCACGCAGCTTTAAACTTCAGCTTGCTCTTCAAATGGTATCTGCTGTTCTTCAAAACAAGAGCTCCCAGCCTGTGTGGAGGAGAGAGCAGCAGTGCTCAGAGCTGGTGCAGCCCCTCTCCCCACGCCCTACCATCCCCAGCTGCCTGAGCTCCCAATGGCCTTGTCCCGTAAAGCATACACATAGGCTATCCAATCTGCTCTTCTCTAAGAGAGCTTTATCTTCTCCATTAAAGTGGCTTTGACCATAGTCTTTTCAAAATAAATCCATTCTATTGTCCTTGAGCTAAGGGAACATTTATGTCTTTTCTCAGCCTGGTTTTCCCAAATAGGAGTGCGTCTAGGTACTCAGAACAGCAGCTCACCAAGCTCTTACCGACCAAACCATCTGAAAACTGCACATGCCTCTGCCAGCAAGATGTCCCATTTACCCCTGTCTTGCCGCTCCCGGGTACTCTCAACATGCTTTTATTTAATCAAAACATTTAAAGCTTGAACCTGAAATGATGGCACCTGTGCTGGGGAGAAGGAGGTAGACTGCGGCCCACGGTTTGCCAGAGAATGGGTTGGCTGTGCCAGAGGAAGGCAGGCAGCTGTGCGGAGCACTCGCTCTGTTCCCCTTAAGTAGCACACACGGTCGTCGTCTCCTCCTCCTCTTCCTCCTCCTCCTCTTCCTCTTCCTCCTCCTCTTCCTCCTTCTCCTTCTTCTCCTCTAAACATTTGAGCAGGAGAAAACTCCTTCAATTTAATGTTCTCTCATCATACTCAGCGTTACTCTCCTTGTTTTTGGTATTCTGTCCTTGTTTTTTATCCTTAGTTTAGATATTTATCTCTTCTTTGGCTATTAAAGGTCTGAATTATTTTATGTATTCATTAACTATTTTGGCTAATAAAGCCAGCTAAGCAACCTTTCATTTCCTCTCAGTTCCGCTACTTCTTTTGGAAGTCCCCATTCCTGCTTTCCTCACTGTCACCCTGCTAGAAGCAGAAAACACACCTCCTTCTAGGCCTTGTGGCCAGTAGAAGCATGGGCCACAAACTCAGGTTTCCAAATACCTTTTCTCAGTGCCATTTAGTTTTACTTACCATTTTATTTGCCCTGCCTCTGATTTTACTTGTTTCACATATAGAGCAACATTTTCTGGCCAGTAATTTATGGGAAGTTCACGAATGTTTTTAGAGCTGATTTTGTTGCAGGGTACATATCCAGAGATCTTTTAAAAAGATAGTTTAAAAGATAGTTTTTGTTTTGTTTTGTATTTTAATTACAAAATACCTCTGTCCATGATACATTGCCCATAGAATGGCTAATAATGCACAGTGAAAATTCAATTTTTATGCAAAGTAGTTAATGTGACCAGCGACTTTGGCAAGTGCCAGTGTTTACTAGTAAAGACCAGACAACAACAAGGCAAATGGGCTGTGTTTCCTTGGCTACCAACTGCTTCTCAGACCCATGGCTGGCTTCTGGGTTTCAAAGATGATTTAAAAGCAAAAAAGTCATGAGAGTGAGTAGATAAAAAAGTGATGATTCCTGACACAATGCTAAAGGCAGATATATGCTAAGTGTTGGAAAAGCACTACAGAGACAGTGGTGTTGGATTGTTTAAATTCACAGGGTTAACAAACAGGCATTTCCTGGGGAGAAAATACCTACGGAGATATAGGATGTGATAAAGCAGGGACAAAAATTGGCAGGCTTGGCCTGCGCTGCGAATACAAATGAGGCAAATGGCTGCCTTTTTAAGTGGAACAGTACTTAAGCCAAAATCTGTAGAGATCTTGGAGGCTCAGAGCACTGGAATACAGAGGAGACAGGAACAGCAATGAGGCCAGTTTTGCCCTAAATTGCACATTTCCTCAGCATGCATAGTGTTCGTATAAAATGCATTTAGCATACTGTGCACCAGTGTGTTAAAATGGAGATTTTAAAAAAGAAAAAAACTTCGAGGCAATAGTCCAGGTTTCTCCCCAAGTTGAGGTTCGCTGCTGGGAGGGGCAGCTTGAATTTAGAGAAGCATGGTGACTACTGGTGACTCCTCATGCCTCCACAGAGAAACTTTGGTGGAACAGAGCAGTGGACCGGGTGGGCTGCAGGGCCGGGGGATTTACTCAGATTCAGACATCCTCCAGAGAGGGCGACTGACGAGCAGTTGCCCTGGAGAGGAGTGGACTGAGCTTGGGACTCAGCCGCTGGCTCTGTCTACCTGCATGCAGTGTCAGGCGAGGCTGCGCAGCTCAGTCTGCATGAGGTCAGGGAGCTGAGGTCAAGCTGGCAGAAGGCGCAGGAGTGTCACAGGCTGCACAAATTGAATTCCAGCCTCACAGCAAGAAACCTGCGTGAGCTTCAGAGGACCGAAACTGCAGGCTTTGCCAAGATTAGCCACTACCCTGCTGTGACTCTCCACCTGGCTTTCAGGGGCTGATCCGCTGGATCTGCCCCCACCTGCCAGGAACAGCAGAGACTCGCCTTGAGGTGGACATTTGTTGTTACTGTTTCCTTTTCCCTTTTTTATTTATTTTCTTGCTGTAGTTTTGCTTTTCTCTCAGTTGTTTGTTCTTATTTTTATATGTGTGTAGATGTTTTCTGATTTTCTTTAACTAGAAAACTAGTTGTTCTGCTATGTCCTTTTTTTATTTCTTCTTTCTCTCTTCCCCTCCTGTCCTCTTCACTAGTGTCCCAAAGTTTGTACAATCTACCTTTGTCCTCTGGCCTTGCTTCTAATCTCTGTCTCTATCTTTCCCTCCTTGGCCACTTTTAAATTTTCTCCCCTAGGGTAAAAATCACCATATTGAGGGCATATTTATGGTATATAATTTTCTGGCTTGTTTTAGATTTTGCTATACAATCACAAATTTAGTTCATACAATTAAAGGTGGTTAATCAGTAGTTACCACAGTTTGACCTTTCTAGGCTGTTTGATGCTATTATTGTCACTGATTGTACTGCTTTAGTCGAGGAGGCATGCTTGTTCTAACGAGGTGGTCTGCCCTGTGTCCCAAGACTGAGATTGCTAGAGGGCGAATATTCTTTGCCAGCACCAAAGAACCAAGAGTTGGGCTGGGCTGGCAGCAGCTTCTCATCCCCAATAAATAGAAGAGGTGTAATTCTGCAAGAGACTTACAACCCAGAAACCAGCTACAACTGGAACACACCTCTGAGAAGCAGTCATGTCCCAAGGGCTCTAAATACAAGCAAAAAGCAAATCACCATAGGTACTTCACAAACATCAGCCAGGAATTAAACTAAAAAATAGAAAATGAGGCCCTTAAGCAAGATGTGATGCCACTGTCTAGCTAACAAAGGTAAAGGGAAGCAAGTTGAAAGTCACCAACCTGGACTCTTGGAAGTAGTACCAGTGGGAGTAAGAGAGAAATGCACAAGGCTCTAGAGGCCAGCCTGAGACACATGGTGAGGTTCTGTGTCTGAGAAAAAAGAAAGAAGAAAAGTAAAAAGTGCTGGGGATGCTACTCAGTGTGAAGACCGCCTTCCAATTCTCAGTACCACAAACCGTCAGTCACTCCAACACACCCAGCATGTGTGGAGCTTCCTGTACCTCCGTCACTGTCAGGGAGGACCTTGCTGCTGTTATTTAACAACCTAAACATGAGCAAATACAGTAACAGAGTAAGCAGCATCAGGACTGGACCGGGTGTCATCAGGGGGTCCTGCTATCAACCAAACTAAGAGAAGTGACTAGAGACTGTGTGGCCACATAGAATGCAGGCTCAGGCTTTAAAATAGTAAGAACAGTGATTTTTTACCAAGTTGGGAAAAATCAGTTTCAAATCTTATTTTTAAAATCCTGAGACAGGAATATAAATATAGAGATCCTAGGGGTAAATGCAATAAGAAAAATACAGAAACAATATGTAAACATAAAAAATACTGAGAAACATGAAAGAAAGCAGGGATGATGTACAAGTTATATTGATTTGAGAGTGGGAAGACCCCAATACTTAGAAGAATCAATAATTCCCATGTTCCTTGTTGATTGGACACTGTATGAACCATGTCAATATGTTTTGTAGAATTTAAATCACAGATAGCCATGGGTCGACAATAATCTCCAGATTAAATGTTTGGTGCATTTATTTTCAACATAAGTAAATACAGAAAGAAATATTTTCTTGTGAAAAAAAAAGAAATAATAATGTGGGGGAAAATACCAGGGCTGTTGGCAACAAAAGACAGAGGACACGAAGGAATAAAAGGCCACAGGGAAGGGACAGCAACAAACTGAGAGGGAATCTCACTGAAAGAAGGCGATGGCAATTCCAGAGGCCGTCATGAAGAAAAAGCAATGATGATGATAGCGATAATATCAAATCTGTAATTGTAGCAAAGGGTGACGGAGCACTTTTAGAAAGCTGGTTATCAAGTAAAGCATCTTACAAGCAGTAGCTAATTCCGACTACAGATACCTGAAGGTGAAAGCATCCATGATGGGGGGATATAAGTGCCTGCTGGCAAACACAAGGTCTTGAATTCCATCCCCGACAGACACACACAGAGATAACATCATTGCCCCCTACTTTATAGAGAGAGAAACTTAAGTTTGGAGAAATTTAAATAATTATTCAAACATTGAAACTCAAATTAAATTTTTTTCCTTTATAACCCATGCTTTTAGAAACTAAGAGGTTACCCCAGACAGGGCAATTTATAGCGCCCCTCAGTGGTGGGGCAACCTTTCCATCCCGCCTGAGTCTGTTTCTCAACACTGTTGCTAGCTCTGAGTCCAAGTGACACTTGTCATTCAGCTGGCAGATCAGTTGTCCTATTTAAGCATTGACTCTTTATGTGGGAAAGCCTCCCTTCAAACTCCTGGCATTACAGTTCAGGGCACCACCACCATGGGCAGCAGGCCTGGCACCTCTCCCTGGTGGCGAATGCCCCTGGAGCTGCCATAGGTGACTGCATCTGTATCCTCAGGAGCACTTGGGGAGAGAAGGCCATGTCGAGTGGGTGGAAGCTTACTGTACACCCAGTGTGTCGGCTCTGCACCCTCTGCTCCTCACCCTGAATTACCTAGTGCCAAGCACACCAGCTGCACGTCATCACTCTCTCCACCCCCACAATCCCTTCTGATATGATAGCTTGAAGCAACTTGCTCCACTCCAAAACAATGGGATTGGATTCACAATCCCAGGGCAGCACTGGAAGCTCAGGCTCATTGGCTGCAAGCATCCCACACAATCAGGATCATTGTTTAAAGAGGATGATGCTGGGGATGATACAGTTTCTCAAAGTTACCTGAAGAAGGGCTAGTGAGATAGCTCAGCAGACTGTGTGCCTACTTTGGCAAGCTCAGGGACCAGAGTTCAATCCCCAGTCCCCCGTGCCACACTGACCCCACCCCTGGGGCACACTGAGTGGATGAACAAGTCTGGGCATGGTGGCACACACCTGTAATGCCAGCACTGGGGAGGCCGAAAACAGGAGGCTCACTAAGAGTCTGAGCTGTATAGTGAGACCCTGTACCAAATTACATAAATGAAAATAAATAAATAAATAAACATTACCTGAAGGTTTTACAGATGTGACATTCTACTCTTATTAAATGAAAACAAAGGAAAATAGAAATAAAAATTCACTGCGGAGAGATTAGGCATTAGGTTTTTAAAACTAGTGAACAGTTTTAGAAATACAAACATTTTAGCAATATATTCATCCTAACTTAATTTCATTGGTATAAACTCACATTACTGTCCAAAAAAATTTGCTGTGAAAAATATATTGGCTATTTAGTATCATAAATCATTTGTATGCAACATTGTAGTTGGAAGGG
The DNA here is from genome assembly GCA_002564305.1 of Octomys mimax. Taxonomy (NCBI): domain Eukaryota; kingdom Metazoa; phylum Chordata; class Mammalia; order Rodentia; family Octodontidae; genus Octomys; species Octomys mimax. The sequence goes on along the minus strand of NDGM011238854.1, from coordinate 3,702 downwards.
AAATCAGAGATTATTTAATTCTGTTCCAATACATGACTGTCTTCTTCCACAATGCCTATAAAAGGCCTCTTCCGTGGCTCTGCTGGGAAAACAACTCCAGAAAAATAATTTCATTAGAAATTATTAAATGAGACATCAGAAAGCAAGTAATAATCACCATCACCATCATAATGTTCATGCATTAGATAGTAGATGTGTCATCTGCTGTGACACTGGCTCTTTCATCACCCACCTGCAGGTTGCAAACCTCCTCTCCCCAGTGAGCAGCCAACTAAAGGTTGGTCACAGCAATGGCCAGCAGCTCACTTAACAGATCTGCTTGGCATTTATATGGAGCCTAACACCAGGTATGTTGGTTCACACCTGAAATCCCAGTTATTCAGAGGCAGGAAGATCAAAAGTTTGAGGTAACTCTAGGCAGCTTGACAAGACCCTGTCTAAAATTAAAAACAGAAGGCTGGGGAGATAGCTCTGCTGTCAAAGTGCCTGCCTGATAAGCACAGGGACTCAAGTTCAATTCCCAGCACCACATTCTATACCACCTAGAAACCCTATGCACCCAGCCAGTCGCTGAAACCAAGCTCAGTCGTGCACACCTGTAATCCCATCACTAGGAAGGCAGAGAAGCAGGATCACTACAAGTTTGAGCTGCTTAGTGAGGCCCTGTACAAATAAATAAACAATAAATAATTTTTAATTAAATTAAATTAAAAAAACTAAAAGGGCTGAAGATGTAGATTAGTGCTGAGTTCAATCACCCATACAAATAAAATAAGGTAGAACTCACCCAGTATTGTAGTGATTGTGGTTGTTCTACATAGATCAGGTTATCACATATATCAAAATTAATGTAAAGTGCTTGAAGATGTTTTATTCTTTTCATGGAGTTTGAAATCTTCCTAAGTCCATGTAAGTTCCTAAAATTTATTCTTATATGGCTGCCCTAAATTGCACAGTTCCTTTCTGTTCATGTCAGTACTAAATAAAGCCTATCTTCTCTCAGTATTGTGTAGTACCCAAAGTTTGATAATAATTTGAGAGGAAACCAGTAAGAGAACAGAAATAACCTCAGTAGGATGTTGGAAAGCCAAGGCTGATTGGTCTGAGGAAGGATTTGCTTTATCATTTACCGCCTGTAGCTCCTCGCCTTTGTTTTGATTCTGTGAAGAGTGGATATGTGGGCTGGGGACTGGGGGTCAGATTCAGTGAGCTCACAGGATGAGAATTCTGAGATTTTTCTGAGTATGAGTGGGTTGGGCGCTTAGCAAAACAATGGAATATATTAATCTGAGTGTATTTACAGATAACTCTACTCGAAATGTGCCTAATGTCTTCATTCCTTCTGTTGCCTAGGGATCTGTTGCCTATTTTAAGCAAGGAAAAGTCCATTTGTGTAGACCAAGTTAGTGTACATGCTAGCACTTATGAGTGGTTCTAGAATAGTTTTACAGTTTTGAAAAATTACTATGTGAGCCAGGGAGATAGCTCAGTAGCGTAGTGCCTGCCTGGCAAGCGCAACATCCTAAGTTCAATTCCTGGCACCAAAAGAAAAAAAAAGTAAGGACTAGGCATGTCTAAATAACGTCCATCCATCTTTGACCTCCAGATGCAATTTTCTAAGGATTACAGCTTATAAAACAACCAATTACATTTGTTTTAGGGATTCATAACATAGACCATAGCCCTTCTGCTGTTCTTGCTATAAAATCTCATTAGCATAGGCGCATCCAAAATGACCTCTTAGAATCAGTGCTCCCTTTCTGTGCTGGGCTCCTGAAGCAGCCTTCTTTCTCTGTATTAAGCTATCTGTGTTCACTTCATTTTGCTTCAGTCATCTTATTTTGTCACCTTTGGTCTATCTTTCTGGGCTGTAATGGAATAGCGCTGAATCAGACAAGCTGTAATTTTTATTGCAGGCATGTCTCAAGGCAAATTTATACGCTGAACTTGATATCAGACACTACTGGAGGGAACGTGCCTTTGTTCTAAATTACAAAATGCTCTGCTATTCTAAACTTGAAGCATGTTGAAAATAAACTGTCTCTTTTTCTGACACCAGGAACTTCACAATATATTAAGATATTCCTTTAAAAATTTATTGCATACAAAATAGTACCACCAAACTGTTTATAGAATAACGCTATATTCAGGTTGTAAAACTCATATTTAAGGGGAAGTTATGTCACAGAAATGTCATTATAGTAAAGATCCAAACATTTGATTTCAATTTTCTTTCCACGGAAGGCTAAGAGGGGACCACTAATTTATTAAACAGCACTTTCTGGTGTTAGTATGAGACAAACCAATGAGATACGTAGAAGTAGGCACAAAAATACTCACCATAGATTATGATCTCTCCTGCACCAAACTGCAGCCCTCTGATACTTCCGCCTGCCAGAACCTCTGAGCAGCAAGTCACCCAGCATGCACTGGGAGTGCCTGGTCGTCAGTAACGTGGCCTACCCTTCTCTTCCAGGGCCCTGTGACTATACATGAGCCGTGTGCTACCTGCCAGGGAGCTGTGTGTGTGTGGAAGTTGAAAAACAAGTCCTGCTATTATAACCTGTGCAGATGTGTTTCATTTCTTCCTATAGTGTTACCAGTGTAGAGTCTGAGCTGCGTAGTTAGACCTTGTAACAACCAAATACATTAAAATAAATAACTTATTTCATTAATTTTAAAAATTTCCCCTCACACTGAAAACTTGCTACCATTCTTGGCTGTTACTGAAGCAGCAACATGGACTTGTAGTGATCCTCCTGGTTTCAGCCTCCCCAGTGCTGAGATTACAGGCATGTGACACCACGCCTGAATTAGGTGGCTGGCTCAGCACTCCTTGGGGTCAGGGCTTGGCTCAGCATGTGATGCTAGGGATCGAACTACAGTCCCTGTATTTGCCTAAGCAGGTGGTTAGTCCGCTGAGCTATCTCCTATCTTTTTTAAATTTTGTTTTTATTTATATTTTATTTATATTTATTTTATTTATTTATTTATATTTTATTTTTATTTATATTAAATATTACTCAAATGAGAGAAATCAGGTAATATTTAAATTTATAAGTCTGATTTATGAAATCATTTTTAGTTGCACTGTCTTAGCCTCTCAATGGCTTAAACTGACTCAAAACATATACCATTTATGGACATTTTATCTTTGCGGAAGAGCCAAAAATCTTAGCCTTTATAAAATGAGAAATATGTTTAAAATGTTATTGACTTTAATTCCATTTTAGGCCCACTACCAGAAACAGGAGTCAATTGCTCTCTTGAACACCCAAAATTCTTATTGTTAAGCTATCTCAGGCTTTCACAGAGAGCACATTGGCCAAGCAATGGCTGTGACTCATCCACATGGCT
>NDGM011238837.1:2463-16429 GCA_002564305.1 Octomys mimax | reverse complement strand
TTGAACTCAGGCCCTTGCGCTTGCCAGGGAAGCACTTATTGCACTGAGCCATCTCCCCAGCCCTCCAGTGTTATTTAATATGATAATGAATGATAAGTGTGCTGTTATATCACATATTTGTTGTACAATTGTTAACTGAGGTTAAAGATGAAACTTAATGTACTCAGCATGCAAAGACCCTGGGTTCAGTTCAAGCACCATTATTTTTTTTACTAACTGTGCCTTAATTTAATTAATTTTATGTGGATATTTTATATTTTATTTCATGCATTTTAAAACTATTTTTGAAAAAGAGTCAAGACAGCCAAATGATCCTTGGCACTAAAAGGGCCAAAATTTCCCTTGGGCTATACCATAATGCTGATTTCATCATATGATTAAAAGTTTTTAATCAATTTACAGATACTTTTTAATATTAATTTTATTGAGAAAGAAAATAGCAATGAGACAGCTTCAAAACAGATTAGTAGGACAGTTACAATAATTAATACATTGCATATTGTTGTCTTTGTAGTAGTTATTCATAGTACAAGATGCAGACATATTTCTCTAAACATTATTAGTTCAAAACTTTCTTCTCATTGAACTAAGAGAAAGTAGCTGTATATCTTTCCTAACTATTTTGTATATACAGATATATATATATATATATATATATATATTACTACAAAATGGTCCTTAATTTATATGTAGATACTTTAATATTGTACTATTTAAAAGTAAAATTCCATTTTAAATTATTACATATTCAAGAAACCATTTAATAGAAAAATTGTACCAAACAGAGTTGCAATCCATTGCCTGCTGGTTTATCCCAAGCTTTCATCAATAACTTGAAGAGCTCTAAAAGAAAGACAATTGCAATTATGCTTTATAAGATCCTTTGTGTAGGAGCCATAATATAAACTGACAATGTGAAGTTTCAGGCCTTACCAACGTGTACACTCCATCCAGCCTTTAATTGGTGATTATTTTTGTTCTTGACGAGAATGAATAGAGCAAGTCAATGAAAAATAGCATCTGGGTCAAATGTACGTAAGAGATGAAAAAGTCTTTCACAGAAAATTTAGAGGCCACTGATATTTTCTGGGTAGATGTCTTAAAATTAATCTGTCTTGTAGCTGAGTTTACTATTCGATGCCATTGTTTTAAAAGGTCCCTTGCCTTTTCACATTTATCATATTCTTTTGTTTGCACAAAGATCAGATTGTATAAAATCTTCCACATTTATTTTCCAGATCTCTGCCACATATACATGAAACATAACTCATAAATAATATGCCTGCAAAGACACAAAATATTTACTTTAACTTGAATGAGCATTGACATATCACTTTGTTTCAAGAAAAATAAAAGTAGGGCTATTTATCTACCTTCTCTTTCAGTTATTAGAGGATAGAAGGGATTAAATCCTCAAAAAGTACCAAAGTTCTTTGCTTTTCAAGTTCTGAAAATAGTTGGATTTGCTTGCCAACATAATCTGTGGTGAAACTTTTACAATTATGTTGTGGCTCCTCTTCTTTACTCAATGAACTAATCTTTCTCAAAATAATTATATAATTAGAAAAAATTTGCTAAAACTTTAATTTAGCAGAAGAGAAAGAAGAAACCCAAGCAATAATATGGAACTACTCATGTTAATACTAGTTCTATTGTTTTCTTCTCTTAGGTTTGCTCAGTTCTTATTTACTGAGGAATTCAAGGCTGGTTCTCGGGTTCTTGAAAGCATATACAGCTTGTATGAAGGCTTCTCTGGGACAGTGTGCTTTCTCATCGATTTGCTGCAGCCCAGTCAGGCTGAATTCCCTCTCTTCAGCGTCTTTGTTTAGAAAGTTCCATATCCTGTTGTGGCCCTGAAGATGTCCCCTGAGATTTCTTGAGCTGCTCCAAGGCAGTTTCCACATAAGCCACATTCAATGGTATCACAACCATGAGCCTTAACATTGCCACCAGAAGAATGGGAGCAGGCAGGTGAAGGCAGCATGATACCAGACTGGAGAGAGAACCTGTGAAATGTTGATATAACAACTCCCTTGAAAATGCTGGAGATTTACTATTTCAGGGAGTAGATGGCAAACCATGTGTCAGAGAGAAAAGAGAAAGAGAAATGATCTATTTTTGTGGGAATGATATAGAAAACAAAATGGAATGGTAGCTAAGGCAATAAAATGCCTATACCTTCAAGACTGAAGACAGAATTTGTCTATGGGTGTCCTCCACCCCCAAATTCAGAAATAAAGATAATAAAAAACTGAAGTAATTTTATTCCCACAAAAACTGTTAGCAGGGACAAAGTATAAGAATGAAGGATATAAGAGGAAATCCTTGATTATATTATGCCTTTACTTATAGAAATTTATGATTTTTAAAGAATAATATTTACTTATGAATATATTTTTATCATTGTTCCAGGCACTTTAAAATATCATATCGTAACTTAAAAAGTGAAATTTGTAGTTTTCTTATTCCTTATCATCTGTTTTCCTTGTTTATTTTTCTTTCTTAAAGCTCAATTAGAATAGTAATATTCCCAGCTGGGGGTGTAGCTCTATCTTAGAGTACACAATTAGCATGTTTGAGGCCCTAGGTTTTATCTTTAATACCATAAAGGGATAAAAGGAAAATTTATAAGGTAGAAATATTAGTGAGTGTGGTCACTGCGTGTTCCTTTCTCAATTTGAAGTGTGAGCTGTGTATTTTCTACTGTTACTAAATTTCAAAGTGCTTCTATGTGCATAATCCCTACAAAGATATTATCACACTGTAATATGTAAATATGCTCTTAGTAAAAAAAAACACTCATCTCAAAGATCAGGATAGCCACTACAAAGACATATTATTTCTGCCTTTGTTGGAATATTATGTCCCTTGAGACACATAGACACAGGCTGAAAAATGCACCAGTTATTGTGGAATGTTGCTCCATTTTATACTATTAGATTATGAGATAAATAAATTTATGAGGGATAGACATTTCTACCAAGACACAAGATGCACTAGAAATTGAACACAATACCCATTGAGCCCAGTTATCAAATTTAATCTTCCTGTAAGCACATAGAAATTATAAAACTGCTTCAGGTGAATAGTGGATCTTAGAACATCGTAGGAGTGTTTGTCACTTTAATACACACTGAATGAGGTTACTCCTGTCCTAGAATTTTCGTATTTCAAATTAAGAAGGAAACTTCACTGTATAAGACTTAATCAGAGTCATTTGATATTTAGATATAAATGTATATATACATATGTGTGTACACATATGTGTATGCATATGCTGCATCTATCCACTAACTACTTCTTAGTTCAGTAGTTCCTAATTTAAGTCATATGTAGACTTTGTGTGGAATTAGGTAGTACCCTGTAACCTAAATATATTTATGTGCAGGCAGGTGTGTGTAAGCATGTGCTCCCATTTGTGTCCAGATGTACTCCTGTTTTATGGAGGTGTACTTCTAGTATTAGTAAGATTCTTGAATATTCTTACCAAAGAAAGGCAAGAACCATGAACATCTTTGTATATTTCATATTTTCTATGTTTGCAATCATCAAGACAAAGTAGGAAAAAATTATTTTCAAAAGCAGGCATATTTTTGGCTTACTGTTCCGTTTCCACATCTTCAGATGAAAGCATATAAACTTAGCCCCACTTGTTCATTTGTGAAAATACTCAGTTTGGGGCAACACCACTTAAGTAGGAGTTTTCAGATGACTCCCAAAATTGAGTTTCAGAAGGCCTTCGAGGAATAGGCAACCTTGTCATTTCCTCTTGAGCTTTACTGCAAGGTACCTTCTATAGAATGGTTATAGTGCTTCTTCTGACGGGACAGTGATGCCTGCTTTTCATGGTATCATTTTAAATTCATTTAATTCTGCCCCTACAGATTAGAAAAACAATTACCCAGTAGCAGGGCTTTATTTTTGAAAATAACTCATGTTTTTCTGATCCTCCAGCAACTCATGAACATATACAATGACTGCTCCAAAGTCTCAAAGCTAAGAAGCTGTAGGACAAATATTTAAGCCCAGGGTTTCACTTTTCAAGTTTATGTATTTGGTTTCCTAGACTACCAAAACAAAATATCCTTTCCCTCAAAGTTACCTTCCCATTCTGTTTGCTTATCTTTCCACTACTCATGCTTGAGACCAAAACCTAAAGCAGTAAGCAGTGAGACTCGTTCATCTTATCATTCTAGGAACTTTAAGAAAAACTAGACCCCTTTTTCCCTTTTATTGACATGCTAAGATCTGGTAGGTGACTGTGACCAATGTTGTGCTTGCTATTGTGACAAGATACTTTTTCTTCTATGTCAAATCAACAGAAAGACCATGTTTACGTATTGTCTTTCTGAAAGGACATGTCAGCCAATTAGAAACAAAGTTAATTAAGCTTGTTTGGACTTAAATATTGTTGAAACTTTTCGTTTTACTGAAGGAATAGAATTGTAATTCTGGGAAAATACTCTTCTATCTCATTTTCCAAGAATAGCATAGAAGGCCCTTAAGTTTTGCTATAGAAATGTGATGTGTCATTTCTTATTCCTCACCTTGTCCCCTCTGTAGTTCTCTAGTGCTAAATTATTACTCTAGTACTAAAGCTTATTTCCTCTTGAAGGATAAGGGGACATTTTCATTACCACTAGTATAACTTTGATATTGCTTACTATATGTAGCACAAGCAATTTAAGTCTTTTTTTTTTTTTGAACCGCGGATTGAACTCAGGCCCTTGCACTTGCCGGGAGCAATTTAAGTCTTGAAGGTAATTGTGGAAATGTTTATGAGTTCATGAAAAAGTTACTCAACAATAGTAAGATCACATTATAGTTTGATAATAGAAGGTTTTGTAAACTGCTGCAATTCTGTGTGCCTTTTCTTTGTGACATAATCACCTTCATTTTTTCCCACATACCCCCAGAATATTATATCATCTTTTTCACCCAATCTGATTTCAGTCATCAGTTTTTACTTTTTATTATGATTATCACCACAAAACTCAGAAAAACAGAAGTTTGATGGGACATATGACCCTACAATTCTTTAGGTAATTAGAAGTGATATTATGATAACAATATTATAATAATATTCTTACACTAATAAATCAAAGAACATATAGAATGAAATAGAATTTTGTTTTTGCTAAATCATAGCTTTTCCATTGGCAAACTATTTTTTAACTTTGTCATGCTAAATTATAATCATTAGTATGTAAATTACTTTAATTTCTGTAGAGAGGATGCTTCTGTGATTTAAAAAATGTAAGACTGGGCCAGGGAGATGGCTCAGTGGAATAAGTGCTTCCCTGGCAAGCGCAAGGGCCTGAGTTCAATCCCCAGTTCCGCAAAAAAAAAAAATAATAATAATAATAAAAACGTAAGACTGTGGTATATAATCATGTTAAGAAAATTCACAGGACTATAGGGGTAGGTCAGTGATAGTGTACCTGCCTAGCTTGTGTTAAGTCCTGGGCTTCATTTCCAGCAAAAACTAAATAACAATAATAAAGTAAAGAGGAAAGGAAGAAAGAGAGGAAAAGAGGGAGGGACAGAAAAAGAACCATGCTGTGTTTTAGTACCTCTTATGTGCATAGAAAACTATGCTTAGTTATGACTTCCAGTAAATTTGTCATCCAAACAGAATCCTTGTCAGAATCACTGGATAAGTCAAAATCAACATATATTTTTCATGTTTTACCACCAGTCCCAACTATCTCTTTTATGCCTCAGAAGTTTCTAATTTGCCAGCACTTACAACACAGAGATTGATTTCCTTAGCCTGGGAGTTACTTTTAATGCAAATATTTATTTTGCTTACTGAAAACAAAGGATTATAGTGCCTGTAAAAATGAATTGAGAAGTGAAGTAATTTAAGCTTGAATTTGATCTGCATTTTAATTTAGGCTTCAGAGCTAAGTGACATATAGGAATAGAAATGTATTCACAACTTTATATAATAACTTCCTTTCAGGACCTGGTTTATTTATACAACACTGTTTCAAGTTAATAGCTAAAACCACTAAACAGCCTCAAATTTGCTAAGACCATGAGATCTTGGCATAAACTTGGCAAGGAAAACAAATGAGAAAGCAAGCAAAGGAGTAGATGGGTTGAGGAGTTTGCTGAAACTCGGCATCTCCAAGTGAGTTGTGCATGCACATTAAATGGTGCTGAGAATATGCACGATTTTACCCATGGGTTTTGTTGCTTACTGAGACCTCTAATCTTCAACCATTCCCAATGTCTTCTTTGTCTTTAAATACCTCATTCTGATGTTTTTCCCCATGTCTACTTAATCATGTGACTTCTTTCTCCTGGGAGGGCAGGTTTTGTCCTTATCTCTTCTGTCCATGTCTGTTCTTAGCTAAGATCTCTAAATTCAATAAACTGGAGTTCTCTCTGGATAGAAGGGCTGACCTCAAACTCAGCAGCAGCAGAAGTTGAGCCTATTCTGTAGTCAGCTCACAAGTTCAGCACAGCCCACTACAAGTGAACCAATTCATGAGATTATATGATGTTCTGCTTTCTCCCCTGAAATAAGCCTGGTTACTTTATTGTATATTAGTTTATTGCTGTAAAATATTTGATGCTACATTAAATGTCTTTGCCTCATTCACAACTGTAAGTCTTATACTGGAAGTACAGTCTCATTTCATCTACTGAAAGTATTAATGCCTTGAGGCCTGACGGATGATGCTTTAGAGCAATATTTGTTTAAATATTCTTTTAAAAAAGCAGACATTGTCATTTCCCAGGACTTCTTCTCAAATGGCAAAGTCCTTTACCTTCAAAATTCTTTGCCTCTTCTATTTCCATTGTGCACCTGCTATTTACCCCTCTGAACTGAATCAAAACTTTATTTAAAGTGGAAACCAAATCATCTATACTTTTATTCTGGGCTGGGAGTAGGGAAACCTGGTGAGTTTTATGAATTAAAAGAACAGATTATCTTCTCTTTCTTTGTACTTTTATATGTATTTGTGCATATTTATGAGGCAAAGTGCAATAATTACAAACATGTTCCCAATATGTAATGATTAAATCAGAGTAATTAGTGTATCCATTTCCTTAAACATTTATCATCTCTATGTGTGGGGAAATTTGTCTCTTCTAAATTGAATGAAAAATATTATGAATCATTTTAGACAATAGGAACCCCACTGTGCAATAGAACGCTGGAAATAATTTCTTCTATTTATGCTCTCAATTGTTTCCTTTCTCTTTCCTGAGCAATAAAAAGAAAGATAAAGAAGGGGAAAGATACACAAGATTTAATTGCTCCCTTCCCTCCTTTGTGTCTCTGTGTGTAAGCATCAGGGAGGAAAAAAGGGATGGACATTTCATTTGTCCCAAGAATATGCACCAGAGCTACTTGCTACTAGGGCACTTGCTCCCAGAATAAAACATGGATTACAGTCCTAACTTTACTTTCAAAGTTTGGAAAAAAATATCTGGCTTTAACTATTATTACTGTACCCTTCCCCTGTACAAAACGTTTTTGAAGACAAAAATATTCTATTTGTTTTATTCTGTTTTAGTAGCATTTCCATTTACAAAATATTGAATTTCTTGATTGCTGAAAATTAAATGAGTGCTTGCAGTGAGCTACAATTGTTTTAAATTGGGAAATGGTTTAAGGAGAATGTCACATATGAAATAAAATCCAGCATTTAGCTATGAAATTATCTGAGTGAACAGATATATTTAAGCATAAATTGATTAATGAATGGGTCTTAGCTGTGTGCTAACTGCTCTCTATCAATTATCACATAATTAATGAGGACCCAAGTTATACTTGAAGCTGTATATCTTGAGCATTAATTTTTATTAAAACTTCTGCCAGGTTAAAGCCATTAGTAGCTATCTGTAGAAAATAACGACCAAGCGTGTTGCAAATACAGCAGCAGTGTAGGATGGAAATATAATGTGATTCATAAATACAAGCCACATATATAATTTTAAAATTTTGTAGTAGTTACACTTAGAAAGAAAAGAATGAAATTACTATTGCTGTATTTTGCTAAACACACTATATCTAATATATTTAAATATTAAAGTCTAATGGGCTATTAATACGAAATATTAATGCAGCATTTTATTTTTTTGTACTAATCCTTCAAAACCCAGTAAATATTTTGTATTTACTACTCTTCTCAAGTTAGGCTAGCTACTTTTTAGGTAGACAAGAACTGATGTGGGTTGGTGGCTGCACTGACCATACAGAATGGACATCCCACTGTTCCTAGCACTGATAAGATATCCTTGCTGCTTATATTATTTTTCATTATAAAAGAAAATGGAAATAAAACACTGCATACTATCTAAGTACTAGACATTTTACCCAACTGCAGCAGAGCAGTCAAATAATTCCAAAAAGAGATTCTATAATTAAGTTAGAGAAATTCCATTCCTTTACTTTCTTTTAGGGGTTACATGGTAAGTTAACATTACAGATGCTGAGCAAAGTCTCCTAGGTAAAAGAAAAAACCCTATTTGAAGTTGACTTGTTGAACTCCAGTCTACAGTTGTTCTATAGATTTCCAGAAGTGTCTACACATTAAAAAAACCTTCATGTTTTCTTCTCCTCCACTCTTTCTTGAGCTCATCTTTATTTATCTTTATATTCAGAATTATCTGGAGACAATGATATTGTTCTTGTTGTAGAATAACCCCTTAATAAGTTAAAACCAGCAGATGGCTATAAAGTGTTACACATAAATGTAGGCATTTAGAAATTACCAAAATACACATTTTTTCTTATTTTCTTAAAAATGATGAACACTCTAAAAAGATGGGGAAACATCTGAACGTGTACATATGTAAACATAGAAACAACAGTGTAGAATACAATTCTGCAATCTTTGCATATTTTACTTGTTTCAGTACGTATTCTTGTGTACAAAGTAGTTGTGACATAGAAATGAGTTTAGAGAGAATACTATAAATTTATAACAAAGAATCATTTTGCAACATGGTTTTCAGGGGGGCCTCAGATGTTGTCCCCTTAAGTTTTATTTTATTATCTACGCTTAAGTGGAAATCACCAATAAAATAAATTTTGCTGCTGAATTTGTTTCAGGTTAACTGTGGTAGCTCATATTTAGGCATTAGCATTTAAATATTAGAAATGTCTTCTGCAGTCTGTAGCAGCAATAGAAGCATTTTGCTCTTGAAAATGCAGAGTAGCATTTTTATGTAGACTCTACAGGAGCAGTAATATAATACTGCTAATGTAAAAGTTTGGCTTTAGAATCTGATAAGGAAGCACAGGCCATTCTTTAAAAAGGTAAGAGCTTTCCCAACTTTGAATATCTAGGGGATATCAGCATAGAAGGGAAGACTGATTTTTAAATGTTTTGGTTTTAATTGAACTAAATTAACAAACATTTTAAAGCTGGATTTTGTAGACTATAGTTATTAGGGAAAACACTTTGCAAAGCCATACACAATTTGAGACTAATTAGGCATTGTGTTTTAGTATTGTAATGTGCATTTCCCAGTGAATTGAATTTGTTTCACCAAAAAGCTTACCCCCCCCAATTTACAATACTTATAGAAATACAATTGTGTCATTGGAGAAAAATGTTCATCTTCCTCGTACTACATTCCTGAGCAACAAATTAGTGTAACCCCTGATTGATTATTCCTTTGGTTACAAAGGAATAATCTGTCAATATAGCATAATGGCTTATTTCTAGTTGTAACTCAAAGTAAATAACACTACTTCTGAATTTTTAAGAACTGCTCAATGAATTAATGTTATTAATAAAATTGTTCTCTTTGTAATATATTTGTCTCAGCATAAATGAAGTTAAAAATGTAAACTTATTAAAATATAACATATGCTAAAAATTAGTTAATACTACTCTAAAATCCTATTCATAGGGCCAACGAGATAGCTCAGAGGACTAACAGCCTGCTCAGGCAAGTGCAATCACCGGGATTCCATCCCCAGCACCATATGCCATGCCAGCCCCACTCTTGGGGGTGGGAGGGTTAATCCAGAGACAGTCTGGGTATGGTGGTGCATGCCTGTAATTCCAGTCCTGAGGAGGCTGAAAACAGAAAGATCACTAGGAGTCTGAGTTGCTACTGAGAGCCTGTACTAGATAATAGAAAAAAAAATCCTACTCATTAACATGAAATCCAACATCAACTGTTGTACATAACAAAAGTTTTGAAAGATTTGCACATGAAATGAAAGACAAGTTAGTTCACCACTTGCTAATTAGTGTATTTCCTTAAGGGTACTCTAATTCACTTTCAAAGATATAACGCGCAAGCCCAGCAACTCTAGGATCCAGAGACATATTTCTAATATATACTCTGATATCAGTTTCAAAGTGAAAGATTCACTCTCAAAGGTATATCAGTAGTAATTATTCCTCCCTATAGAGCAAAACATTTTGCCAGGTATTTAACTACATCCCAATATGTCGTACAACTGTAATTTATAATAAAAATTAATTTCTCAATTATTCTGGTATGTTATTTCTTATACCAAAAGAACATGCTCTAGAAGTCTATTATTGTGTACATATTTTACAAGTAATAAGTACTTCAGTCTTAGTGAGACAGCAAAGTGTAAGATACGACATTAAATTGATCTTCCATGAAAATTCACTCACATATTTGACAGGGAAACTAGCAATCCTAAACTGTGACGTGTATGTTATTCTCAAGGTGAAAATTATAATACAGAAAGACTTTAACACTGAAGTTAGCAGGTCCAATTTACAAATGTTCAAATGTTATTGATGGGTCCCAGAGGGCTAAGTCCTACCCTCAGCTGATATTTCTGCTCACAGCCCACTGCATGGTATATTGAAATCTCTCTAAAGTAAGATTGAGTCAAAAATTTAGAGATTATGTATATTCCTGTTTTAAAAACTGCTGTTACAATGTTCTAAACATTGTAATCTTTCTAATGTGTTTTCTGTATTAGTTTTGTACTGTAGAAAATGGTTTGCCATAAACTGTGCTGTATAGTGTTTAAAGTGAAGCTGTTTATTGGCTTATGGCCTCTCAGCCCCACAGCGTGGTCCACTTAATAATGTAAGACCTGTGATAATCCTTTGCTTTAAAATAAAATCTAATGCTAACGATTTACTGTGTTTCTATTAATAATCTAAGCTACTAATTAATTTTCCTTTCAAAGCTATCCACAGTGTCAAATAAAATCTTACACAAATAATCTATGAAGTGCTGTTATGCTGATTTTGTGTGTGTAATGATGTGTGTTTCTCAATCCAGGACACTATGCCTGCTGGGTTCTATAAATAGACACTAGTAATCCTTTTGGAAAAGGGGCCTGGTACTTCTCAGCTGTTGGCTGAATCCTCCTTGCAAGTCTTATAAATAGATTTTCTTATGCCATACAACAACCAAGTAAAACAACCCATCATCTTCTACCCCACTACATCTTTGCCTTAATCCCTTCTGAATCTTTATATTGTATTTTTTCACATTATTTTCCTAAATGGAAAAATCACCGACGAGCCTGAACAGTAAAATCATGCCGTTTCAGCAGAGACAGGGATCTTAGTATAATTTCTGTAGGGACAGGTTAAAACACGTGTTTTAAAGAGGTATAATGAATTGATCAAGGTCTGAGGATTAGGGCTGGAGTGAGTCCATCTTGATGCCTAGAAAGTGGTTCAAAGTTCAGTATGCGCAAAGGAATTGTGTCAGTCTTAGGTTTGGCACATTAATAAGAAGAGGCATGCCTCGAGCTAGAAAACTGCTTCCTTATTAGGTCGTGGTCTTTGACCTGAGTCCATCACAGTTATAAAGGAATACATTCTGTAAGCAATTTTTTTTCATAGGGAAAGCATGGGCTCCTGGCTGTTTCATCATTGGAAGGAAAACTTCAGACAACTGCACTCGGAGATCTGTTTGTAAAAGACAGCAAACTGTGGTCTTGGAAGAACCAGGCTTTCCTCAGCTTGTACTATAAAGCATAGGCTGAAAAGGTGTCATCCATACACTAATTATGAGCCCTACTGGTTGCCGTTTCTCAAAGGCCTGTGCATGGGTTCCAAAGAAAGCATGAGTCGACCGACTCTAGGACCCAGAGACAGTGACTGGGCCGGCTGGATTCGGGCTCCTGCGCGGCGTGGCGTCGCGCAAGTCGTCTTCCGACGCGAGTTCGCGGCCCGCAGGGGAGAGTTGCTTCAGTGACGCCGCGGGCGGCGCACGGCGCGTGTAGGCGTGTCCCTGAGGGCCCGCGCTCCCGCCCCCTCAGCCGGCTTGGCGCCCCCAGGCCCCAGCTCCGTAGCCCGGGCCGGTGGGCCGGGCCCGCGTGGCCTCCTCAGGCTGCGCTGAGCGCGGGAGCCGTTGGAGCTGGGAATGCCGGGAGCCCCTCAAGCAGCGGCCACCGCCAGCCTGCGCCGGCCTCCGCCGGCCTCTGCCAGCCTCCGCGCCGGCCGCTGCCTCCGCGCCTGTCCCTGTGAGAGCCGCTGACACGCGGAGATGAAATTCCCGGGCTCCGTGCTGGCGTCCGTGTTCCTGTTCCTGGCCGAGACGACGGCGGCGCTCTACCTGAGCAGCACCTACAGGTCGGGCGGGGACCGCATGTGGCAGGCGCTGACGCTGTTGTTCTCGCTCATGCCCTGCGCTGTAGTGCAACTCACGCTCGTCTTCGTGCACCGCGACCTCAGCCGGGACCGCCCGCTAGTGCTGCTGCTGCACCTGCTACAACTCGGGCCAGTCTTCAGGTGCGTGCGGAAGCCCGGAGCCCCCAGCAGCCCCCCGGGGCCCATCCCCGCCCGTCTCCCACCCCCCGCGCGCGGGCGGCCTTCGTGCAGGGACCAGTGGGCCCGAGGCCAGCCGTCTGTCTCCCCCCGCGGCGAGACAGGACCCGGGTTTATTGGTCCCTGTGTGGTACTAGCCTATGAAATGGTCAGCATTCACCCAAAGCTGACCAACGAAAATGGCAGTGTCCTGTAGTTCAGTCACGTGAAATACATGGCAGTCTAGGATGGGCTCAGGCAGGAGTGCCCTGTGTGTGTTCAAAGCCCCTTGGTGAGTCTATGCCAGGAAATTCAATGTACTTGTCAGGCAAGTGGAGGTTCCTGTGTGCCCTGTGTGCCAGGCATGATTCTGAGTGCTTTACAAGTGTTAATTTATTTAATTCTCACATAGAAGTCTAGAAATCCCCACATCATTCTTTTCTCCTTGGTGGTTTAGTAATTATGGAATGTGGAAACATATTGGGTTGTAGAAGTGTCTTCAAGTCCTTCCCAACCGTCATGAACTCTGCGAACAATGGGTCACTAAGAGGAAAACTTGTGTGTTAAGAAAAACTGACATTTCTGGAAATTTATTTTTATGAACACAAGACAAATATAAATGGTAATGAAACAGATGTTGGCTTTATGAAAAGAGGTTGAAAGGAGTTTAATGTATTATTTTTGTAACTTTTATTTCTGTAGGAAAAGCAAAACAATGAGTATCTCTCTGGATTAGAAATAAATTTAAAATACTGAATTTTAGGTATAGATGAGACAAGTTTGACGAGATAGGCCAGAGAGACATTTCAGCTGCCAGAACACAAACATTTCCTACCAGGAAATCAAATACCTCCAACATACGTACACAGTTGAGCACAAAGATATATTTTTTTAAATTTATGCACCTCACACTAAAGACAACTATTCTAGCTGACCCCCAGAATACTGACTTGTACATAACACACAATCATGGCAAACTTGGCGAATAATTTCCCGGCCTCTAGAAGCTGCAAAATCCTAGAAAGAGAAACTGGAATGCTGGGAAATGAAACGTTGCTATTCCTGATGGGGGAGGCAGAAAAAAATTTTACAAGAAAAGGAGAGAAAGAAGGAGGGATGGAGAGAGGTAGGGAGGAGAAGACAGAGAAAGAGAGAGAGACAGAGAGAGAGACAGAGAGACAGAGAGAGACAGACAGAGAGACAGACAGAGAGAGAGAGAGAGAGAGAGAGAGAGAGAGAGA
>NDGM011238823.1:1390-14592 GCA_002564305.1 Octomys mimax | reverse complement strand
TCTTCAGGTGATGGGCATCTTGTTTGTTTCCAAGATTTGGCTATCACAAATTGTGCTGCTATATACATAGGTACACATATATCAGTATGATATGATGTTTTCAGTTTGTCTGGGAAAATTCTCAATAGGGGGATAGCTGGCTTGAATGGGATTTCGAGTCCTAGTTTTTTAAGGAGTCTCCACACTGATTTCCATAACAGTTGCACCAGTCTACATTCCCACCAGCAGTGAAGGCTTTCTTCTTCCCCACAGCCTCTTCAACATTTGTTGTTGATTGATTTCTTTTTGATAGCCATTCTTTCTGGAGTGAGAAGGTACCTCAGTGTTGTTTTAATTTGCATTTCATGGATGGCTAGTGATGAGGAGCATTTTTTAATATATTTATTCACTTCTTTAATTTTATCCTCTGAGAAGTGTGTATTCATCTTGGATGTATATCTTGGTTTTAAATGATTGAAACATCTTTACATCTAGGAGCAAAGCTAATTCTTGTCTTACATCAGGAGTACAAAACTTTGAAAATGTTACATTACAGAGTCAGCTTCCCTTAATTAAGTTCAGCCTCAACGGGGTCTAGAGAGCCTCTTCCTACAAGGAAAGCAATTATACTCCCAGCTCTATCTGCAAGCCTGAATATTTGCTCTTTACATTTTTTTTGTACTCATTAATTTGTGCTCCACTGTCTTTTAATACAATGATCTCTGGATTTCTCTATATTATATTTTTAATTGTTTTCCTCAAAGATTCATAAGTGCTCTGATATCTTCCCTCACTATTTCACAAACCACTTACAACACAAGTGAAGTTCTTTTTCCAGGTGGTGACCTTCAAGCTTTTTCTTGGTCACTTGGTTCTGTGACGAACTAAGTACTATGATATGTGCTTGATGTTCTTTATCTCACATAATATTCATAACCAGTTTATGAAGATGCTAAAATGTGTTTCAGGAGAAAGAATTAATGACTGGTAGGAGCATAATATGAACCCAATTCTTTCCAAAGCTCTTGCCAAGTTATATCAGTGGGTTTTGGAGAAGCAGAAGAAAAGGATGAAAAAAAACATGAGTTGGTTTATTTACTATAGTAAAGAAAAAGAAACACATCAGATTGATTGACATTCTATAAATTCAACCAACTAATTGAATTTATCACTTTTATCATGATGTCTGAAGTGCCAAGAAACTTGACCATGGGAGGTGACTGATTTTTGCCATGATAATAAAACTGGAAGATGCTTGTATACAAAGTGCAAATGTCAAGGGAAAGTTATAATGGGGCTCTTTTGCTCTGTGTAGAATTCCATTCCATATGACTTCATGGTAACTTCAGAATAAGTGACCTTGTGTGAGGTCAACCGGATACGATGTCAGAGAAACCCAAATAATATGAATGTCAGAGTATTTGAAAAACCTGTGAGTTTAGGCTTCCATTGCCCAGGAATAATAGTGATAAAAATGTATTTGGACATTTTTCTAGGCAACTTAGGAAGAAAAACTATTGTTCATAACATTTTCTTTTAGTGTTTTAAACATTTTTTGGAAACCAATGGCTTAGTTCTGAATATCTAGAACCTGCAGTAATGTGGACTAACAGATTTGGCCTCAATTTTGTCAAAGCAAAACTGAAATTATTTCTTAAGGTTCTACTGTAATGGATACAAACATCTAAGTCATCATCCCTGTGACCTTGCATTATGTAAATTAGGGCTTCATACAGATATACCTGCATTTGTCTGAGTGTGGCCAAAAGGATGCGAGGCTGGCTTAGGAAGCTTGCTGACAGGCAGGGGATGTGGCAGTCTTTGTCTATCTGTGAGCTGGTCCATGCAGTGTATTCAGACTTTTAGCTGTACAGTCTCATGTTTTATAAATTGTATGTTGTGATTATTACATTAATGGAAAAAGGACCCAACATAATTATGAGTTCTATGAAAGTGTAAATTGAAATGGACTTCGTAGAACAGTCAAACATTTATTTATTTATACTTTCTATTTTAAAAATGTATTTGGTACAGGGTCTACAGGGTCTCACTATGTAGATTGAACTCATAGTGATTCTCCTGTGTTCAGACTCCCCAGCACTGGGATTACAGGTGTGTGCCACCAGGCCCAGTCTCAGTTGCCATCTCACTGTGCCCTGGGGGCAGGGCCAGCACGGCATGCTGGGGATCGAACCTCAGGTGCTGCACTCTGCCTAAGCAGGCGCTTGAGTCTGCTGAGCTATCTGGCTGGCCCCAATTTTTTAATATTAGTCCAAATGATAATAATGTGGTCAGTAAAGTAGCAAGCTCTTCATCTGAGTCTTGTAATGTACTAAGATTATGCCAAGTGCTCTAAAACAAACTCATTTATACTAATTTATTTAAACCTTACAAAATTCTTTTGGACACTTAAGACAGAGGCAGGTTGGGTAACTTTTCTACAGTCATAGAGATGCACAGCCTCGCCTATGATTTATGACTGCTCACATCTGATTTGTTTTTAAGTTGCATGGAAACTCCTCATACTTATAGTTTTCTTAAATATCTAAAAGTGTAGGTATTTTTCCTGGTGAGGTAAAGGGAAATATACATAAATTCTCCTTGATAAGCTCAGCCTTGGATGTGTCTTATTTAATGGAGAACAGCTTTGAGATTTAAAATATTTATGATTCATAGAAAATTTTAGCACTTGGTGCTAAAATATTCTGGGATTATCTGTAGTGTACTTTAGGAATGCTAATAATGATGATGATGAATATAAACAGAGACATGCTCCCTCCCGCATTTCTTCCAACATTAGGAATGTTCCTGTAATTTCTGCACTATGGAAATACAAATAACTCCACAACTGACTCCCCACAGGGTTTCTTGCTCATCACTTTCCCTGACCCAGAGCACGAGACTGATTGACTGATTTCGACTTTCACTCTTTTATTTGACCCAACGATAAAGTCAACAGCAGAAAAAAAAAATTCAAATATGAAGAAAACTTGTTCCTAAAGAGGAGAGCCCAAATACTTTGAGAAGAAGAATATAGTATTGAACTCAGAAGTTTGTATTAGAAAGGTACTAACTTTCCATAGTATCATACTAAATAACAGGTGATAAGCCCAATGGAATTACAGTCATCATGTGTTAAAAAAAAAGCAAGGAGTAACTTGTTTCCCCAAATGCCATGCAATTTGCTGCATCTGTTGAGACTTGGTGGACAGGCCCAGGTCAATTACTGCATTTCTTTAGGCATCTTCAACCTCTTCATTGAGGAAAATGTAATGCAAACTCTGGAATGAGGGTTTGTTCTGCTTAAGTAACTATTGTGTATGTTAATGTGAAATAGTTCACTTTTATCTATAGACATCCAAACAAATGTGTGAAACGAAGTATACATTTATTGTGAACAGGTCTCTTTTTGGCAGTTCTAATAGTATAAATGTATTGTATTACATTTCTGTTTATCTAATAGAGACATGCCAAGAAAGATGGGAAAAAGGTATTTTTAGGGCCCTAAATGTGGAAGCTGCCTTTATTCAAAAATATTTTTTAAAAATACCATTTATAAAACATATCAAAGTAGAATGTTCCAAAGAGAATTAAAGCCAGAAAATTTTACAGATAGAAAATGTAAGTGTACCAAAAAAAAAGTTCAAACCAACACCTTCACAGCACTATTAAACAGCATATATAGTTCATACTATCTGTTGCAAAAGAATAATTGGCTATGGCAGTGTCCAAACACCTGACCAACCTATAGAAACCAAACTGTTTGTTATTTTGAGTAGTGGGTCAGATACCTAATTGATTGATTTAGATTTTTTTTTTTTGAGACAGCATCTCATTATACAATTCAGGCTTGCCTTGCACTCATGATGTAACCCAGATTGGCCTCAAACTCATGGTGACTAACCTGTCTCAGCCTCCCAAGTGCTGGGATTACAGGGATGGGCTACCATGTCCTGCTGATTCACATTTTAATTTCTCAATTTTTACATTTTGCTAGGTTCTAGTGGAATCCAACAGACAGTTTCTTCATGAGAACAGCTGGTCTTCAATGTATCAAGCTCTCCCCTTAAAATTCATGTGTAAATCAATGAGCAATTAGCATAAATAAAGCACTCTTTCAGAGAAGCGGTAAATAACTTTCCAACACAGCTCACAGGGGTGAACTTTGTGTATAATGTGTGCAGGTAGAAATGGAAACTCAATCATCCTGATTTTTACTACCCAAGTTCTTCCATTTGACTCCAGCTGTGGACACCTCTGATCCTAAGTCCTAAATGCCAGATACTCATGTCGTCGATGGGCATTTTTCTTTGGAAGCCCTGGAATCACTCAGTTTCACTCTGCAAAGAGCTGGAGATCTGATGGAGAGTAAAATGTGAATCACCGGAAGGAGAGAAACTAAAAGCAAAGAAAGGACTAAAGAGGTGACCAGTGGCTGTGATGAAAGAGAACAAGAAAGCCACCGTCCAATTGGGGCTGGGTCAGATTGGAGCCCGGGGCAAAGAAGTGTGCTCTGTCATGTGCACCTATCAAAATATCCTCTTATATTTGAAATAAGTAGAATAGTAACACGAGTTCTATAATACAAGGCATAACTTCATGTAAAGCTCCCTGTTACCCATCTCATTACTCCATTTGTCCCCTTCATAATCCCTTGTAGGAATGTGATGGCCCTTTCTGCAGTGCAGGGCCAGGTGAGATGATTATGGTCTTGAACAGTAACACACAACTTTAAAATCAACAACATGTCTTGACTCTAAAATTTAATATTTTGTTCATAGATTTCTTGCTTTAATATGGAACATTGAAATAATCTTAAAATGGATTACTAATTACTTTTTTCACCCTTCTAACCTGTGTCACTGCTGACCTCCTGGGAGTCCTGGTCCTGACACTATTTAACATGAAATGGGTCCCAAGACACATGGGTCTACACTTGGAAATGTTCTAAGATCTTGAGTATCAAATAAAATTTTAAGAAAGGAATAAGGTAGAGGAAGAAGAAGAGGGATGAAAAGGGTGGAAATATTTCATGGGATTGTATTACTATGAAATGCACTGGAAACAAGTGGAGGCTTCATTCAAAGAATTCATTGATGTAACTGAATCCAGCTAAGAATGTTAGCAGGGCAGAATTTTAATCAGTGTTGCTAAGGTGTCTCTAATGCAGTTCATTTTTGAAACAAAATTATACTCTGAGGAAGGCTAACACACGTGACATGCAGAATTAGACATGACTAAAAGCCTTGGCTTTGCCTTTTGACTATGACCTGGAAATGCCAGTCCCACAGCATGCACTGTGTAACACCCACAGTGGGAAGGCAGAGCACATGGACATTGGCTGCACTTGGCAGTGCCTGCAGTGCAGGCCACAGGGACAAGCAAGAAGTAAACAATAAAAAAGATGTCATGCCTCTCAAAATCAGAAAAAGGTACTTATTATATTCTAGCTTTGAAATATGAAGTTTTCATTTTTAATGAAATGCATGCTTGGCATTGAGTCTTTCCTGAGTGAACTTTAAATTGTGATACAGTCTCCTGTCTGACCACATGGTGTCTCAATGATTAGCTGATAAACAAACTTACCAAACAAATCTATTGAACAAAAGAGCCTACTATTTTTGTGTAACTTCACATATGTTAGGATCAAAATCCTACAAAATCCTAATGTATGTGAAGTTACACAAAAACAGTGTACATGGCATAAACATTAGTGACCACTCTGACTTTGGATCTTTTGCGCAGCCTGCTTTACAAATTTCCATTGTCTCTACATTGACTGTCTTGTCTGTATGTAAAAGAACATATTGGGCAGGTCAGCATTATCTACATAACATATTTTGAGGTATTCTAATGGAAAAGTAGTTTTCGAAGTAATCTGTCCCACATTGTGACTGGAGGATGGTGAATGCGGTAATGCTTTGATCTGAGGACTGCTGTGAGGAAAAATTTTATCTGTCAT
Organism: Octomys mimax; assembly: GCA_002564305.1. Classification (NCBI taxonomy): domain Eukaryota; kingdom Metazoa; phylum Chordata; class Mammalia; order Rodentia; family Octodontidae; genus Octomys; species Octomys mimax. The sequence continues at coordinate 8,651 of NDGM011238823.1, read as the reverse complement.
GGGGGCCGACAATCACTTTGCACCAATATCCTGTGTCAGACGCTAAATGCCTGCAGACCTGAGAAGATCTGAAATCCAGTAGTTTGGGAAGGGAGTGAGCCTCCAAAGAAACTGAGCCTGTGTAAGACAACCTTTGATGAAACTGAAAACAACTCTTGCTCCTCAAAATCCTATAAACTCAAAGTGGACCAAAGAAGCTAACAGTCCTCAGAGAGGTGAATTCTGCAATGTTCACCCCTTAGGTGGCCAGAGTAGAGAATGGACAGAAAGGAGGACAGTTAGTGTGGACCATGGGGAGAAGAAAGGGACCTGACAGGTTATTTCTAAGCCTTCAGGGTAGATAGCCTTGCCATGTCTAGCCGCAACAGCTCAGAGTTGCCACGGAGCGTGTCTGTGGATCACAGCCTTGTGTGGCTGCTGTGGCTGTCTTGTTCTCTCATGTGGGCTTTGGAGTAAGAGTGCCGGTAGAAGGTTCTGGTTTCACTCCATTCATTTGCAGGGGATGAAGAGGCATGTGTAGGTCTGAGGAAGACGTTACTGAAACACATTGCTCAGGCTTTGAGTTGGGTGCAGCCCATGGCCGGGGTTCAGTGTCACCTGATTGGTGGTATAGTTTTTAACTCCCATTTTTTATTTTAAAGAGAATAAACAAAAAATTTAATGATACAGAATTTCAAAACAAGAGGATAGGGAATCAATAATTGTTATATTGTATATTGTTATCTTCAAAGTACTTGTTCAGATTATCCGATATGAGCATGTAAATTTGGTAAAAAAAAAATTAAGCTTTAACTGTTCCTTTCAATAAGCCAATAAAAGGGGCCAAGGAGATGGCTCAGTAGAATAAGTACTTGTCTGGCAAGTACAAGGTCCTGAGTTCAATCCTGGGTACTGCAAAAAAAAAAAAAAATCAATAAACCAACAAAAATTAGTACTATATGGATAGGAAGAATCAACATTATGACAATGGTGATACTTCTTAAACTGTTATACAGATTCAATGCAATTCTGATCAAAATGCCATTAGTATATCTCACAGATATAGAGAAAACTTTCTTAAAATTTGTCTGGAAGCAGAAGAGACCTAGAATAGCAAAAGCAATCCCTGACAACAAAAGCAAGGCAAGAAGCATCACAATTCCTGACTTAAAATTATACTACGAAGCTACAGTGATAAAATCGGCATGGTACTGACAAAAAAACAGACCTAAGGATCAGTGGACCATATTTGAAGATGCGGACACAACTACAAACACACTTATCTTTGACAAAGGTATGTTGGGTATATTTTGTGTGTAGCAAGAAGAGAGGCAAGGATACCCAGAGGAGCTGAGGGGGTAAGTGCTCAGTGGTCAGCTTCACACAGTCTGCCTTTCCCAACTTCCTTTGTCATGGACAGGAGGCATATGGTGATGTAGACAAAGAGCTGGAAGGACAAAGGCAGACTCTGGAATCTCGTAAGAGCAGGTGCGGCTCCTACGTTTTTCTTCTTCTCTGTGTCCCTGCCTTTGTTGGCTCCACAGTGTTGGTCACAGAGGTCTCAAGTGTTCATCTTGCATTAGAAACAATTCTTTGAAATTCTTTAACAAAGATACATCTTTCATTTCAAAGTTGAAATGAAAAATGCTTTGGTAAGTGGGACTACATAGACCTAAACCCAAATGCTTGCTAATGGCAAAAAACTGTGTGATTTCTTGATACCAAGTTTTATTTCTGGAAGGGACCTGTCTATTCAAAAAAAGAAAAGGAGAATAAATAGAGGAAAAGAAAAGAGAACGCAATGTTAATGAAGCACATTAAGACATGCTTTTCCTATTTAATGCAGCTTTCGACTGGTCCAGAACATGGGAATATGAGATGAATATCCCATATCTTCACAATATGGGATATAGCTTCATAATATCTTCACAATTCAAAGCTTTATGCTTCAGTAGTAGACATGAGTCATAAATCTAGATAGGGTTATTTTCAAGAGAAAATCTAAAATAGCTTTGTAAATAGAACACCTTACTGAAGATCAAAAACAATTAATTTGATTAGTTGTAACTAAATATATTAAATACATGGAAGAAGTTTCTAGCATTTTAAAGAAAAGACATTAATAAGAAATAGGCATTAATCCAGATTAAAACACTTTAGGTGTAAATAGTATAGCACACAATTGCTTTGTACAGAGAATAAAATTTCATATGTCTAAAAACAAAGCTGACAAATGTGTAACTTTTCAATCACATCGGATACATGAAGTTATTTTAGCATTGTGCAAAATAAAAGTTTAGTTGTACAAAATGAACATAGTTAAGTGTTAAGATATTTCACTAGGATTAAGCTAATCCTTCTCTAACACAAGGGAAAATAGTTGCCAATAAACTCTATTTTTAACAACCACTTGAGAGACAAGATGAGACTTATAAAAATCCCTTTCAAAAAGTTTCCCAGTACAATAACAGTTTACACCCAACACATACATAAATACATTTCAAAAACTTTGCCTCTGCCAAGTTACAAAGTCTGACTTGTCAGAGTTACATCATGCTTTTAGAGCATGTTTGAAATGAAGCTTGTCATGCATCAGACTTCAGCAAGTCTAGAAGGGCCGCCTTTGTCTTCAGACACTCAGCGGGTTGCATTCTCTTTCTGTCTGCAGAGAATTGCTTCACTATCAAAATTCTACACATGGGCTGAAAAGCAAGGGTTTTGTTACATTTTTTGGTAAATATGTTGTTTTTATGCATATCTTATGTACAGTGTGGCTCCCCTCCCCACAGCTTTTATAATATTGAGATCAGTGTACAGAGATGCATGCAAACCCACATAGAGTAGACGGACTGTGACATGTCCTCGTCAGCACACACTCTCTGTGCTATGCCATCAAAGGGTAAGCGTACATAGTCCATACTGTCCATGCAGGGAGGATCTGGCCCGGGCATTGCTAAGATTTGGCATTGTGTTTCCCTTTCTTTTGCTTTAGGAACTGAGAGCCGAATAGCACCTTTCTATCCACACATTCTTTCTTTGGACATATTAGTGTATATAGACAATCTACTATCTAATCTTGCTGATGAAGAATTTACTTTTTAAGGTGACTGCATATTTTATTGGGTTAATTAAATTTAAAACTCTAATTTTGCTTTTCATACAACATTTTTAATTTCTTCAGAGGTAGAAATAAATGGTTTAATATATTCTCTGTATTCAAGTAATACCAGTGTATCTATCCTTATTACAGTCATAGACCTATTTATAACAAAAATACAGCACTTGGAAATAGTTGAATATAGTAAATAATATATGCTATTATAGTAGGGCTTTATGAGCAATGAAGAATAATGCTAAATTAAAAGTGGGTTTGTTTGGAAAAAGACACAATTATTATTTTTATTTATTTATTTATTTTGCTGAACCAGGGATTGAACTCAGAAGCTTGCGCTTGCCAGGGGAGTGCTTATTCCACTGAGCCATCTCCCCAGCCCCTCAGGGTCATGTTTTTATCAGATACATGGCAAATGTCTAGATGCTATAATACTATCTCAGTAGTGTCACTACTAAGTGAAGGTTAACTTGAGAATGATTGAAATATTCCTAAACTAGCAAAGAAAGAACAGTCTGACAATATTTTTAATTGATTCCTACTCTTTCATCCCCTTCTCAATATCTCGCATTCAGTTCTTAATTTCAATTTCAAAAATGTCAGTCTTAGATTATCCAGTCTGTGATTTCTGCATGCATAATCATGGTTCATAATCTTAAGACCTCCTTTCACTCCTAGGCCTGTCAGCCTGGCCAACTTCTTTACCTGAACTGGTAAGCTGATTAGGCAAATGAAGTAGTTGAAACTCCCTGCTTTCTGTTGCCTTATCTCCACAAGATATTTGTGATAGATGTGTCTTCAGACTCTTTCCAAATGCCACTGAGCAATGATGGGGTTTTGAAATAATTTGTTCTGAAATTACAAAGTGTTTTTTTTTTATTTCTGAAAATCTGTGAGATTTATATGGGAACTTTAGTGAAGAGAGTGTTTTATTTTCAGTAAAAAGAATGTTATCAAAGAAGCCTCCACTTTGACAGTTTGGAAGCATTTTTTAAAAGGTACTGAGAGTGGACTTTTGACTACGTTACCTTCAAGCCTGGAGTACTGATTTTGTTTTCAGCTGAGCAAGATCTACGAGAGTAATCCTTTTACAGATAATTTTATGCTTTGCTAAAATGCATACACAAAAACAATGAAATTGAAACAAAAAGTCCTTCCCCACAAGGAGTTTATTGGAAAGCGGGCAGACTGAAGAGCTGTAGAAGCAATCCCAGGAGATGGAGCCTTGAATTTTGTGTAACTGTTATAGTTTGTTATTATGACTATTGGTGTTTCTACAAGCAGGCACCTTATCACACCCACTGAGAAAATATGCTAAACCAAAATAGGGCCAAAGGCCAAATCAATCTAATTAAAAATATACATCCTATGATGACTTTTTTTTTATCATTTTCTGAGAGAAATAGAATTTTATTTTCATAAAATAGAATGTATGCACAATAAAGATTTTAAGAACAGGCTTGTGATTCTGCAATTATAGTTTATCTTTGTTTATCTTGTAGAACAATCTGGAAATGTTTATTTTGTTGCATATATTTTTAGAGTTCAGCATGAGAAATTATTGACTAAAGCACTATCACATATGACTTTATGGAGAAATATTTTTATCTATAACTTTTGCTCCATATTTCTAGTGTTAATACACTCATTGTGGTTGAAAAAACTTTTGTTTGAATTTCAGTATCTATTATCTAACTTGTCCAGTGAATTTTTTAGATGACACCCATCTCTATTTAGACTGCTCCTCTGCTTTCTAACTCATTCTAATGACAGTTCTTCTGGAAGTTTCTCTCCTATTACCAATTTGGAATTCATGTCTGTTGTTAACACACAAGTCAATCTCATCTATTAGGTTGAATCAGCATGGTACCTCTCCCAGTGTTGAATGACTAATAGAAGTTCAACAATTATTAGGTGGATAAATGAATGAATGCATAACTAAATATCTTAGAGAAAAGCAGAAGTGTGTTAAAGAAATTCAAAGGGATATGATACGATGGTGAGAATTTACTTTACTACATCAGAATATTAGACTTAGTCTTGTGAAAGTCTGTCAGCACTGTAGATTTTAATATTGCTTTTATTCTTTATACTTTTTTCTTTGGGTTTCAGGGAAATCGAAACAAAAACTTATATGCTAAAGGTCTAAATTTATTGTAATAAAGACACATTACTATTAATATCCTTCAAAATATGCCATCTTACTTCAAATACGCTTGATATCACAGTTCTTACCCCTGACTGAGGAAATTCTAATAGTACTTTTTCATGAGTATCTTTGTGGAGTAAAATCAAAATTGTGGTGAATGCTGCTGCCAAGTGCCATCCAATGGGAAGGCAGGCTCACAGAAACACTCCAGTGCCTCCTCATCCACTTTATTCACTGCTCTTGGCACTGTTCACCTTTTGGCACTCCTACAATGTCCAATGGCCCTGAAAGGCAGCCATTTTGAATCAAATGAGGACATGGAGGCAGCCATGATAGCACAACTAAAATACTCATGAAAAAGAGACTTCCAGAACTCTTGAGAAAAGGGGAAGAATGAGGAGATAACTTTGTTCTGACTCAGGGGGAGTATTTCCAAGGGGATTAATCATTACATATCTTTTATATTTTGATCATACCTAGTGTTTATTTATTTGTTTTTCTTGTCTTTTTTATTTTTTAAAGAGTTAAAAGGGCAGGGGAAATTGCTCAATAGAATAAGCGTTTCCCTGGCAAGTGCAAGGGCCTGAGTTCAATCCCTGGTTTGGCAAAAAAAAAAAAAAAAGAATTAAAAAATAGTAAAAAAAAGAACATTAGAAATGATACAGAATTTCACTAAACAAATGATAGGAATTCAAGAATGGTTGTTATACTGTGTATTGTTTTTTTCAAATTAGTTGTTCAGATTACCAGATATAAGCATGCAAGACTGGTGGAAAAAATGAAAGGAAGAAAATATTCTCAAAGCAGCTTATTAATATCATACTACAGGATCATTTATCCTAATTTTAATGACTATAATCAATGTCAAAAGACTTGAGAGAAGTGATATTGAGATTTAGCTAAAAGTATCATTAATCAAAAGTTAGTGAAGATCACACGAAGTTCACAAAAACCCTCATTTTCACATGTACAAATCAGAGGACTGTTTCGTTTTCCCCAAGTACTGTTTTCTAAACTGCCTGCTAACTCTACAAGGATTTATGTCTCTCTGTCATAAAAATGTTTGAAATATGTCTAAATCAATAAGGTTGAATTTTCATTGAAGTAACTATATTCAGAGATGGTTTGTTTTTTAAGATGTCATTTCAAAAACACACTGTTAACCATATTGGAAGTGTCAGCCTGGAACTCTTAGAGGTTGAGGCAGTCATGCTAGTATTTGAGGTCTTGGTTCCAGAAAGTCTAGTTTTATTTGACAAACCAGCTGCTCTGATAAAGGGTTGCCCTCATGCTTCACCCTTGCTTGGCAAATGTTTATAAAAAGGGATATCCTGAAAAGTGACACTTTTTAGAGACATTACTGTTTCTTCTCTTTAAGGATTACTGGCTAGAAGAGCAGCTTGTGCCCTGTGACTCCACCTCCATGCTCTGTGGCTGTGTCCATCAATTTCCTCTTTCCATAAAGAGGTCGTAACTGTCTTTCCAAATAATTTATGCTTCTGTTTTTATTTGGTAATTTACTCTCCTGGCTTAACATTCCAAACAAACAAAAACAGCCCTTCTGGGAATGCTTCACAAAGCTTATTTTATAGGATTTGTTGTATAGAATTTGTTAAAGTTGACATTGCAGGCCTAGATGTTTTCTATCTCTTTATCAAAATGATCAAATGCTTACCTGCATTTTGAACATGCTGTGGTAGGAGCTTTTCCTGTTATCTTCAAAAGTTCAGTGAAATTTCATTTTAGTATTTTTCCATGTGTTGAATAGAAAATTTAAAAATGATATGGTCAGAAAAAGTCTTTTCATAACCTTGGACTTCTAAATATAAATACAAGTAACTAAAAATCATTAAAAATCAAAATTACAGAACTATTTTTCATGGTATGTTCAAACAGAGAAAGACATTGTTGACTGGTACCCAAGTGCTGGACTTTTGTTTTCATTATTTATGTTCACATTCTTTTTTTTTTTTTTTTTTTTTTTTTTGTGGAACCAGGGATTGAACTCAGGCCCTTGCACT
>NDGM011238820.1:0-19228 GCA_002564305.1 Octomys mimax | reverse complement strand
TCTCTCTCTCTCTCTCTCTCTCTCCCTCTCTCCCTCTCTCCCTCTCTCCCTCTCTCCCTCTCTTGCTCTCTCTTCCCCTCTCTTTCTTTCCCCTTTACTTCCTCTTTCTCATTCCTCTCTTCTCTTTTTCCACCTCAATGTCCAAATATCTGAAAGAAAAAAATAGCCATTTATGTCGAGTATGTTTCAGAAATTCTGTTTGCCAATGATTCTTTGCCTTAAGAAATGTTTTAAATTGCTGAACTAAAATACAAGACTGTAATTATGATCTCAAGTATATTCATGCAGATCTGAAGTGTGAGAAATCCTGCAGTCCCTGATAGCTGCAAGATAATTACAAGCAGCACGCAGAATGTAATTGTGGGTGTGAATGCCAAGAACTAAGGGAAGCATGAACAAGTAAGAGATCTAAAAAGAAAATTGGTTTAAAGGAATCAAGGTACTTGAAATAGAAGGTAGGTAAGAGAGCTTGGGTTCCCCTGGGGTGGTTTCTGGATTAGTGGTAAAGCATCAATCTGGTGAATTATTAATAGAATTTAAAAACCATAGATCTAAAATATTGACATAAGTAAAAGAGATTATTTTCTTAGGTTAGAGTGATCTATATCTTTTTCAACCTGTCATTTGCAGTTAGCATGGTTAGCAAAAAATTAATAATTTAAAAATTATTATAAAAAATTTTATATTTTATGTTCTATATTAATGCATCTGTAACAACATCCACTGTTATATTGCTGACCTATTTTATGTAATTTTAAATATTAAATAATAAAACCTATTTAGTGAACTATTTGTTACTGTGCACTTCACAGACCAGGAACCTAAATTTGATTTCTGATTCTTTGTTTTGTCATAGTTTCTTGCCTAGTTCATTTGAACTACATTATAGTTCCTAAAATAACCATTTAATTAATTAATTGAAAAATGTAGGATTAGCTCTTTGCCATATATCTCATTCATTTTTCTATCAATTCTATTTCATTTCCCAATAATTGACCCCACTTCTTCAATTTTTTTTGGGGGGGATATGTGTATGTTTCGTACAGGGTCTCACTAGGCAGTTTGGACTTATAGTGCTCCTGCTGTTTTCAGCCTGCCCAGTGCTGGGATTACAGGCATGTGCTACTACCATACCTGGACTCAATGGCTGGCTCATGGTGCCTGGGGGAAGGGCTGGAGCGGAATGTGGTATCTCAAACCCCAGTCCCTGCGCTTGCCTAAGTGGGCGCTTAGTCCACTGAGCTGTCTTGCTGGCTCCACATTTCTTAATTTATAACATTTATACTGTGTATTTGTTTTTGTCTTGTTCTTCTGATTTCTTTTTATTTCATGTGCTATTGAAGATGGAGTTCTCTTGGCTAACCTGAGGCTCTAAGTCTTCCTTCTTCCTGACTTCTGGAGTGGTGATGAGTTCCACAGTTTCACATTCACCTCTAGGGAGATTGTAGCCCAACTTTTGTTTTCCTTTCTTTCTCCCTCCTCTTTTCTTTCTCTGTTTCTCTTTCTGTTTTTTTTTTCTCTCTGTCTCTCTGTCTGTGTCTCTGTCTCTCTGTCTGTCTGTCTGTCTCTATCTCTCTCTCTCTCTGCTCCACATACCAGATACAGTAGATTACTGTGGTATGTATGCCAGCAGAACTGACTGGAATAACCACAGAAAAATTAACTTTCAAGTAGAGAGTTTTGTGATCTGAAATCTATTTGTCTCTTCTCATCCCTGTTACGGAGCCATTAGCCCTGTGTTGACAGATGAGTCACACCTCTTTCCTAAGGCCTATACTTGGTCGGCTGACATTAGAATCATTTGATTTAGTGGCTGTGGACATGGTGAGGGTCAGCTGACAATAGTTTTGAAAGTCAGGGCACAATGTTAGCCTCACCTACCTGTTGAGGCACTGAGTGCTTCTTGACTTAGAGGTTGTAGTATTTCAGGGGTCATTGTGTGCTACACTTGAGTTCTCCAGCCAATGGGGCAAAAGAAATTTACATCTATGTCACCAGATAGAGCATAACAATAGCATATTGCCTAGCAACTGAAAAGGAGAAGAACCATGAGGACGTTCAACACAGTGAAGGCAGATTGATGCCTCAGTGCTCCTCTGAGAGCTGACATGCTCTCAACAAATGAGTGGAAGATACCATGACAATTTGAGAGATGACAGAAGGAAGTGATCAGTATACTAACATTTTTAATGGTTGTTTTCCCTTTTGTTGAACAAAAGAGCCTTGATTTCCACAATATACTAGGAATTGCAAATTGTATGTGGCCATAGGCATGCTTGTTAAGGTTCGAGCATGGCTTTTATATTTGATGTATTTTCTTATCCAGTAGGCAACTGTAGGAAGGATCAGAGTTAGTTCAAGCTTCTGATACATTCTTTCTTACTCAACAAAGAAGCATTATGGTGCACAGAAGATGCAATTGAGTTGGAGGAAGAACTGATGAACAGGGCCAGCCAGATAGCTCAGCAGACTATAGCACCTGCTTAGGCAGATGCAGCAGCCAGGTTCTATCCCCAGTGTGCTGTGCCGGCCCTGCCCCCAGGGTGCACTGAGACGGTGATTGAGAGTGGCTGTGGTGGATTGTGCCTGTAATCTCAGCACTTGGGAGGCTGAAAACAGGAGAATCACTACAAGTCTCATCTACATAGTGAGACCCTGTAGACCCCTTAGACTATTTACTAAATATATATACAAAAAGAGAACTGATGAACAGTGGCATGACTCCAGGTGAGAGGATATCTGTGACCAGTACACCTAGAATTTCCCTATTTGGGTTATACTTGAAAAGCGTTGATAAGTGAAGGTGGAAAGTCAATGACAAAGTCTTCCAGCAGTGTCACCATGGTATGACAGTTGGCTTAGAATTTTCCCAGGGCAGGTTATTTAGGGCAACTCCTTGCCTAGTTGGCCACCCTGGAAAACAGCAAGTGGAAGTATATGACTTCAAAGGAACACGTTGCATAGATAAGAGGGACACTTGGGCAGGAACGTTCAGAAACGCTATTGAAAAGTCTGTGCTTGGAAAAAGGAATTATTTCTTTTTGCCAGTGATTATTTTGGATTTTTTTGATCATCACTTATGGTGACGCTTTCACATCTGCTTTGGCAAAGAATCAAAAAAATAAGAAACCAGTTGATGATTGGATTACATCGTGGTTCGACTTGTAGACCAGTGAGCTGAAATATCCCTACTAGTTTTATTTTGTTATTTTGATTTATCTTATTAAAATAGTGATTTGAATATCCATCTTAAAAGGGAAGGAACTGTGATGGTTTCTTCATGTCAAAAGGCTGAGATTGTTCTTGAAATCTAACAAGAACTTGCTCATCCCCAAGAGTTTTGAGGGTTTGTCCTAGGAGAATAGAAGGTTCTGAACACTGTGGCTCCTCCTTGGCCCTCTTGAATATTGTGTATATCTTTCTCCACTTCTTTCTCATGTGACAGGTGTTGGGTAATCATTTTTAAATTTGAGAAGTATTTCAAGAATTGTATTTATAGTTTGAATAAGCTTCTACTTTCTGTTAGTGCTTTATGTTAATTTTTGGATTATCTTTTAGGGCCTGTTTGGAGTTTGGCACATTGTAATGTTTTAAGATTGTAAAGATAATAATTCTTCAAAAAATTTTTGTTTTTGCAGAAGATTTTATGTTGTATCCAAGTAGCACAGGAGATAGCAAATTAAATTTCCATTACTGAGAAAATGAGGACAGTTTTTAAAAATGGAAATTTCATGTATAGGAAATCGAATAAGTATTAAAAATTAAGCAATTCATTTTTAACTGACTTAATTTAGCTATAATAAAATATAATCAGTCTCTATGACGATATTGTAAGATATATAAGATAATTTTTCTGTCAGTATGTTTTTGGCAAGATGATTGTTACATCCTGTTAGAGTAGGTAGCCCAAGAAAGGGCTACTTGGCTTCTACACATTTCCTCATTCTGTTCTTCCAGTTAAAAGACTGAATAGCTGGAAAATAAAAACATTTCTTGCATGATTTTTTTTCTTCACTGTAAGCAATGTGAACTGAAAAATGCTCACATTATTTGAATTCATGTTCTACATACAGCTGACACTTCTGATAAGGAAAGAATAAGAGAAAGTACAGATGAAATTTTGACCCAGAAGAAGGGATAAAGAGATTCTGTAGGTGACAGAGATAAATTGCCTACCTCATTATTTCTCCCCCAACTCCTAAATTCAGAAAGTCAAGTAACAAGACTTTAATGGAATAATCATTCTCATCCATACGAGCTAAAATATTATCACCCACAAGGGCTCCTCTTAATCACTGTCTGATATACTTTATAAAGCAAGTCATTTAATGTCTCTCAAAGGGGCTAGAAGAAATGAAATAACCCTCAAAGTAGACTTTGAGATTAGTGGTCTTTTTTAATTAAAAATGTCTTGTGGAGTGAGAGTACCTGAACCACCTTCTCAATTAAAATGTACAAATATTGCTTTATTAGGTTATGAATGACTTTAATACCCCACAAGTCATTGATACATTGAGATCCATGGGCTTTATTTGAATTTATGAATTTCTAGTTTAATAGATGGAATCTCAGTGATTCACATCTCTGAGGGCTTGTAAGAAAAAAAAGTCAATTCAATGTGAGTCGTTGTAACCATTTGATTTACTTGGTAGATCTAGGATTGCTGCCTTGGGGTGTAAGGCTGAGCTTTAGCAGATCAGTTAACACTGGAAGGGTGTAAAATGTTTTGCATGTACATACATGTATGTGTGTGTGGTAGTTTCATAGATATCTTCAGCCACTTACAATGATTCATAACCAAAGAGTTTAGAAGTATTACAACAGGGCTTTTCAACTTTACCACTACTGATATTTGGAATCAGATAGTTTTTATGGTAAGAGTTGTGTCATTGTAATGCACCCAAAAGTCAGTAGACATGGCTAAATGCTCCAGAAAGGACACAGTCATCCCAAGACAGAACATATATTACACAAGGGAGTTTTAAACTAGTCTAAGAAATTGCATTCTTGACCACATCCCATGACACATACAATTCCAGCAGACAGCTGTGTTTGCTTCTGAAATAAGTGTAATAAAAAGCAACCTGCAATGATCTTCTGCCTTAGAGTAGGAGAGACAAAAACAACTGTGCTTCCTGTCCCAGGCATCCCTGGATTATGAAGTGGTTAATTTTGCAGCAAAATCCCTGACTCATAGTCTTTGTTTCATCATTTTAAGCTTCATCACCAAATGTTCTGGGTTATCCCTAGTGTCCTCATCTATAAGAGGTTATTAATATTAACAAAGTTTGTTTTATGAGGTATATGAACGCAAGTACCAACAATATGGAAATGCTCCTCAAGTGAACTATGAGATGGCTTTGTAAAACACAGTGGAAAGTGGTAGGAAAAGTTCTTCCATAAACCTTAGAGGTGATGATTTGGGAGTGAAATGTACCTACTTCTCAATGCACGCTAAGTGATCTATTTACTGTTAATTTTATTCATTTTGCCTCAAATTTTAAAATTTCTCTGTTGTATGTGCTTTACAATCCCAAATGCTACTAATACAGTATCACAAACACACAATTTACAAATAAAGCAAATCACATATGGGTGGTCTATCTCCTAGATGTTTTAACATTAGAAACATTAGAAAAATTTTGGAGACTAAATTGCTACATGATGAAACTGGGGAAGCTCAGTGGGAGAGCACTTGCTTGGTGGGTCAAGCCCCTGGATTCAATCCCCACCACCACACAAAAAAGAAACTTGCATGTTCTCAGGCTGATTGAGTATTAAAATTACCTGCAGAAACCTTTTAAAATTTGGCTAGGCATAGTCCTAGATGGGATAAACCAAAATCTCTTGGATCTCCACGGCTGACAGGCATTCAAACATACTGAGAATGGATTTAAATGTGTAGCCAGCTAATAGTTGCTGTCTCTGAATTTAGAAGACATGGGTCAGGATTACAGAAAGACTTTGAGAACAAAGGAAATGGGTGTAGCTAGAAGACTAGAAAACATATTTCTTTTAAAAATGTGTTTTCTAGGACAAACTATGACCTTAATAGTTCTCTTTATGTTTGATTTTAACCTCTGTGCTGTCCAAAATTAACATCTATATGGCTTTTGCCATGTGCCATGTATTTTGAATATTGGAGAAGTAGAGAATGCCATGAATTATAGTTTCTATTTCATTATTCCTTAATATCTTTGTTTTTATTAAGAACTATTTTCTGGGTACTGCTGAGGTTTTTGTGGTTGGTGGCAGTTTCTATGATATTAAGAATAAAATTTAGTACAAAAAGTAGATAACAGAGCTTGAAACCTGCAGGGACCTTGTCACCCTTCAATATTTGTAAAGGAGTGATCAAAAACTTCTCCTGAAAAATCTGTTTCTCTTCTTTCAGTGCTACTTCTGCCTTCTCATTTACAAAATAGCTACCATTACCTTCTTTTGAGCCTCACAGAATTTATGTGGCTTTGTGGCTGTGAAACCTGCTGTCGTTTGAGCTTCCTGCTGGGAGAATAGATGAGCGGTGTCTCCTTTGGTACAAAGTCAGATTGGGTCACGCTGGACAAAGAGACGTGGCGAGTACTTGCAATACTTTATTTTCACTTTAAAGAGATGAAAGAAAGTAAAAACAATACAGAATTTCAAAACAAGATGAGAGGAAACTAACAATAGTAATTATATTGCATATTGTTATATTTAAAGTAGTTATTCAGATTACCAAGTACAGGCATGAAAAATCGATCAAACAATATGAGCAGTAACTGTTCTTCTCAATGAACTAATACCAATTAGCAGTCCAGTCATCTTAGCTATCTTGTGCATATATGCATGTTCTTTTCCCTTTTTTCTTTTCATTGTTTCTACCTTCCAGCTCTTGCCTTTTGAGCAGTTTCTTTCCTTTCACTGTACCTATTGTACCTTTTGGATCCTGTTTACTCTTTGGAATGGATAAAAAGGATATGATATTTTTCATACATTTTATAAAGTAAAATAACATTTAAGAAAACAGTGTAGGTTTATGAGTGCTATATAATTTCTTTATTTGCAGATAAAAATAATTGGCCTACAGACGTGTGCTTCCTGCATCATTTGAGAATATCATTTCTTATCTTTTGAAGAGAACTAAATAAGGGAGATGGTTGAAATGGATCATAGCATCTAGTAGCTTGTGGGGTACATTCACAGAGATAGAGCCAACACCGCATGTGGCTGAGAAGGGACGAGCATTGTTATGGGCGTCTTGTGCTCCTTGGATTCATTTGCTGGTGTCCTAATGCCCAGCGTCACAGAACATGATTTTATTTGGAAATAGCGTTGTCACAGATGTAAAGATTCATGGTGAAGTCACACCAGAGTACGTCACACTCCTCATCTGATATGTCTTGGTGTCTACATACAAAGGGGAAACTTAGTGCACAGGGAGCTGCAAAGGCAGATGAAGACAGACTGAACGGATGCAGCAGAAGCCCAGCAAAGATTCCTCTTGATTTTTGCATTGGCTTTAAAATGGACTCAATAAGCTATGTGATTTACATGCTTGAATTTTGTCTGCAAGCTTTTCTGTTCCTTGACACATAGATTAGCTTGCCTGGTAGGGTGTGTAGAGACTTCTCATCCTATTAGTTTATTTTCCAGACTGACAAGTGTTTTAGAGCCTAAACTCCTACTTCATTTGCACTCTTCAGTGTAATGAGTGCATGTTTAGGAACACTATGACTTTCTGGGGGGCTTTTCTTCATAAATGTAAACATCATCTAATTCAGTGCTGGAGAGTTTGGATTTTACTGTTGATGTAATTAGTTTTTCCCATAGTCACTAGTATAATTGTTTCTCATTTTTTTCTGGGTTGCAATTTTAAAAAAATATTAAAAATGTATTTGAAAACATAAATTTGCTGTGTCCTTCATCATCTTATGCAATAAAAGTAAATTTAAAGTTTTATCTCTACTTCATTTTTATCAATAATAAAAATATAAATTATTTTTAAAATCTTAAAATACCATCCTCAAAGAAGCCCAAAAATTGTTAGAAAATAAAACTTGGTGAAGAATATTATATATTTGATTATAGCAAAGAAACTTCTGGAAGAACTATTTTCAGGGCTTTCCTAACATCCTTGAACCTCTTTGTTTGTAAACCAGCTTTTTATTATACCTAAAAATCCCCTCTAGGTTTTGTTTTGTTTTGGTTTATGTTTACTTCTGCTGTTTTATGTTTAACTGCTTTCAGATGCCAAGAGGGGTATCATTTGGTGGGTTGCTTACTATTTATAATTGGGATTCTCTTGAGGCAAGGGTCAAATTACCTCATGGGTTTGATCCTAGCAATTTACCTTTCCTGGGCTTATTTCTTTCGTATAAGTAGGGGTTTAACATTCAAGTCTACTATTTCAGAAAGGGGTAATGGAAAAAAGTAGCCTGATTGCTGCTGTACTGCACGTGATTAAATGGTAGAGCTATGTTTATTCTTCTCTAGTGATGACCAGCTATGCATTATAGAAATAAAGCAGTAATTGATTCATCCATTTCCTAAACAGCTCTGTTTGGCCAGGGGATGTTTGGACTTGTGAATCTGTAGTTCAGTCGCTTTCAGAAAATGATTTTTCTAATCAGCTCTTAGTGGTTAAGTCTGAGAGCCAGACCCTGTGAAACCCTGGCTTTTGCCATAGTACCACTGGAGCACTAGCCCTAGCCCTCTTCAATGAGGATCATAAGAACAGTCATATTCTGACATATTATAAGAATAAATGAGGTGAAACAAAAAAATTCTTAGCACAATGGCAGGCATGTTAGGGCTTCAAACATGTTGAAAGGGCTTCATACCAATTTGTTGTTAATGTTTACTTCCTATACCTATGTGGTGTAGCATTTTATTTTTCTTTTTAATGAGGAACTTGAATTTGAATGATGTAAGGTATGGCACATCCATAGGGACTCTCAACTGACTAGAGGGGAGAAACCCTTATGCTACAAGTTCATTAACCAAAGATAAAGGCATGCTGTGGCACCAAAGAGGAGCATTCACCCCAAGTGGGAAGCCAGGGGAGATTTCCTAGTTTTGAAAGCTAAGTAGAATACAGTCATATGGTTAGGAGGAGACAACTTGAACTATAGAAAAACAATGTAGCAGCTTGCTGCATGCAAGTTACAAAATGCTGCTGTATTCCAGGGTAATATACAAAAAAGTACAAATGGGAAATGAGCTAAGAGGAGTATTAGACCCGTGGTGCCATCCTAAGGCTCTTCTGGGTTGTTAGTTTTTAGTGTTTATTCTTGGTCTCTATTCATTGAGTGATCAAGATCAAATGAAATATCTAAGCAGGACTAAGCTATGAAGCTCTTGAAATGATTTGTGGAAGATGGATTTAATGAAGCAAGAGATATGATAAAAGTGATAATGACCATCTCAACTGTGGCAGCAGCAGCACAAGTAGCGAGAAAGAGGTGGAAGAGAAAAATATTCAGAAGGTAGAGCAGGCAGGAGTTGATGGTTGGCTGAAATGTAGGAGCAAGAGACAGGAAAAAATAGAATGAGATTAGGTTCCAGAGCTTTGAAACAGTGTGGTGGGGGCTGGTATCAATTGGCACAGAAAATACTGGAGCAGGCTGACGAGTGGAGGGATGGAATGGAAAGTGCTATGCAGTCCTGGTGTGGTGACCTGAGCTCATTTATTATGATATACCAGCAGGACGTAAGGGTCTGTGGACAAGTGTAGTAACAGAAGTCAGTAAAAGAGAAGGACTTCTTATACCCTATGCCATTTACCCCAAAATAAATAACATTTAAATTCAGGTAAGTTTCAAACTCAAAGCTGGGGCAGCTGTCAAGCTTTCTAGCAAAAAGAACTATCATTTATGGATGACAGTAGTTCTGCTACACCCCTCGGCTGGCTCTGTTCATTTTATGTATTTTATTCTATCTACATAATACCTACTATATTTACTCATTTCTAGATTATCTCAGTTACTCTTAGCTTTGTTTATAAATTTCTCATTTTTATTTTATGTGGAGAACTCAAATAATTTCATCTAACTCCATAAACAAATTACACATTCAACTAAACCCAGCATATTTTTATGAGGTGCTTACTCTCTGCCAGATGCTAACAAGATTGGCGTAAAAACAAGCTCAGTATTTTATCCCTTATGAGAAACTTGTATATTTTCAATTATGTTTAATTATATTAAATTTCCCTTTTCTTTCCAATTTTTCCATAGACCATCACAGAAAATTCAATCTGGTTAATCTCAGAGGAGTTAATAATGGTCCTTTGCTGGCTGGATGTGGGTTCTTAAGGAATTTAGAAAGTGAAGGTGCAAGGCTGCTGGTTCTCTGCTGTCTTTCTCTGGTTTCATTTTCTGGTGTTTGTGGAAGAGAGAAGAGAGGATCAGAGTGGCAAGTATTATGGACATAGCTGGTGCTCGGCTTGTATCCTGGCCTGTGGGCTGTGCCTTTCCCCTCTGTGGTACAAGAGGTCTTTCTTCGACTCTTCTAACTTCTGGTGCTCGTTCACAAGAATCCAATGTCAACACTGAGCTTCTCTTTTGTGCTTCCAGTGCAGAAGTTGTGGACCTATGTTTCTCATTCCCAGGTTTACTTTACTATGGTTTCTGCTTTGCCAGTTGGTGTCAGGTACTGTTCAGGCCTTCTGCCTGGAGGAATTTACAGATGTGTGTTGTGTGCTTTTCTTCCATTCATATGCATCCCCAACCTGAAGGGGACACACGACAAATCCCCCAAAACTTTCCCACCATCCTTTGCTTTCAATGGCAGTCATGTGATAACCACACAAGGTTACTTAGAGAGCACCTGGCTAGCAGAAAGCATGAGGCTCCTCTTTCCGCTGCCTCAGTTACTTCAAGTGCTTATCTCTGAACTCACTGTCAAGTTGGCATTTGAAGGGAAGTGATACCATGTCACCGCACTTCACATGTAGCGTTTGATTCAAGTCTTAGCTGTCTTGTCATACCTCAAAATCTTTATGGCTTTCAGCGTCCTTCCTTAGGCATTTATAGGAAGTCTAGGGATACTGCACTTTCTGCTGTCTTTTTAAACAGCCTTGAAAAGTGTCTAGTCCCACTGTTGGTTGCTGTCTCTAAAGCACAGAGTATTCTCTTTAGATGTATATTTCTTTACCCTAAACTTTGAATCAGTGCCACAAGTCCAGGATAAAAGGACATGCTTCGGTGAATTCCATTACCAAATTTAGCACTGGGAGAAAAAAAAACTGAGTGTGATCTGAAGAACTTTCATACAGCGGACACATTCCTAGCATTGTGGAAGATCCTGTTGGCTTTTAGGAAACCACAT
This sequence comes from Octomys mimax, assembly GCA_002564305.1. Taxonomy (NCBI): domain Eukaryota; kingdom Metazoa; phylum Chordata; class Mammalia; order Rodentia; family Octodontidae; genus Octomys; species Octomys mimax. The sequence continues at coordinate 7,918 of NDGM011238820.1, read as the reverse complement.
CTACTTAACAAAGACGTCAGGTGCTCCTGGCAAGCTCTGCTGATGAGTAAGGTTAGAAACAGACACCTTTCAGGGCAGCAGAAAACTTATGCACAAGAATTTTAGTGGAAATATAACTGGGATAGGAGTTGGTTTGTTAATCTTGGTTCACCACTCAGCTGTCTTGTGAACAAGTTAGTGTAACTCCTTGTTCTTTGTGGTCCTTCTCTGGAATGCCAGGGCCAGCTTAGGATGGTCTTATAAGGTTATAATTCTGGGACTCACATTTATGATTCTAGTAACTTTCCAAATGCAGTAGAAATGAGGAGGGTGGACATTGTGAAAGTCTGCCTTGAATTGTTATATGAAGCATTTCACCAGCATCCTTTCATAGCTGGCTTTTAACATCTTGTGTACACTTGAGATTTAGTTGTTCTGGGCTGGATGTCATAATTTCCTAAGGGCACAGAGACATAACAATCACTTTCAAAATATTTGAAGAGCTGCAGCAGTATTAAAATCTTCACATAGGTGTGTTTCAAGCATGAAGCAAGCACTGGCTTATTAGATAAAAACAATGAATATAATTGTTCTTGAAAGTTAAGTGGGATCAAAGGAAAAAGAATATTAGGGCAGCGCCATATCTGTCTGTCTATCTGTTTATCTATCTAACACATCTATCTAATATATATATATATATATATATATATATATGTATATCTATCAGCTCTTTTGTACCTCTTGGTATTTATTCTTAATTGGGACTTCTAGCCTTATAAGTAACTACTTTTACTGTCTTCACAAGTTGTATTTTTAAAAAATGTATTTGGTTTTTACAGGGTCTCACTATATAGCTTGGATTCATAGTGATCCTCCTGTTTTCAGCCTCCCCAGTGCTGGGATTACAGGCATATGGCTTTATGCTTGGACTCTGTGGCCAGCTCAGCCCACCCTGAGGGTGGGGCTGGCATGGCACTTGGTGCCAGGGATTTGACTGCAGTCCTTTTGCTTGCTTAACAAGTTCTTTAGTCCACTGAGCTATCTCACTGCCCCCCTCCAGTTCTTAAAACATTCCATAAAATATCTATCTATCTATCTATCTATCTATGTATCTATCTATCTTATATCTGCAAAGATGAGATACACTTAAATAGATGTCAAAGAAGATATATCTATATCTTTATATCTATCTATGGATCACTATATCTAGAGTGCCTGTATCACATATTGTATTATATGTTTCATATCTTTATTATGTAAATATAATTTTCAATAATGTATTTTGAAAAATATAGATAAATAAGAATTTGTGATACAGTTATACTGATCTAATACATAAGAAAAGCAATGGCAGTTGTAATATTTGTACCAATAAAATATATCTCTATTTTATACAGATACTAGCAAATATGTATGTATGCATTATTAATAACTTCTGTCTTGTTAAATTGGTAAATCATTTTTTAGAGTTTAAAGTTGACAATAAGTGAGAGAAAAGCCTTCCTTAAACATTATTTCTTAAATTGTTATGCATTTAATCTTTTAGGAAAAATTGACAAGAAGCACCAAAGAATGTAAACATACCTTTGTACTTGGACCCAAAAATTCTTTTTCTAAAACATGATATTGTGAAATTAGTTACAGGATGGGAAAATGTCTAAAAGGCCATTTACTTTAGTACTACTTAGAAGATAAACAATTAGGAAAAATGAAAAGAGGTTTAGGTAGGTTTATATAATGGTATGCATATCTGATTCTTCTATTTGCAAGAGTCAGGTAGTAGTACTATATTATATTTAAATAAAGTCTACAAGGTTGTTTTTTTTTTTTTTTTTGCATACTAGGGATTAAACACAGGATCTTGTGCTTGCCAGGCAGGTGCTTAAGCTGCTAAGCTACATCCCCAGCCCCAAGATTTTAAACTGGCAAGTGCAAGGACCTGAGTTTGATAGGCTCCAGAACCCCAGGTGCATGGTGCTGGCCACTGAAACTAGGTGTAGTGGCCTATGCCTGTAATCTCAGCACTGGGGACGCTGGGATAGGAGGATCACTGTGAGTCCAAGCTGCATACTGAGACTCTGTACCAAATAAATAAATAAATAAGTGATTAAAAATGTTTGATAACTTATCTATCAATGATAATATTATTTGAGTAATTCAAAAATTTCTTTGTTTTATATTCCTAAGATTTTTACAAAAAATATATGATTTTTAAAGAGATACAAAATATATTAATTGCATTGTACTTTCATATCAGTCTTTAGGAATGCAACTGAAAACAAGCAAACATTTTACAATAGCAAAACACATTAGAAAGAAAATATGTATGCTATATTTACTAAAATTTATAACCAAAATTGCATTTGCCATAAAATGATAGCTCATATTCATGTAGTTATTAGGAATTTAAAAAATACTCTCATAGTCATAATTTTGTTTATTTTACAATATGGACTTTTGAAAAAGAGATATTTCTTGGTTATTAAGTTATCTGAAAGAGGTCCAGCAAGATAGCTCAGCAGACTAAAGCACCTACTTAGGCAAGCTTAGGCAAGTGCAGGGACTGGGGTTTGATCCCCGGCACCACATGCCACGCCAGCCCCACCCCAGGGCAGGCTGAGCCAGCAACAGAGTCTTGGCATAGTGGTGCATGCCTGTAATTCCAGCTCTGGGGAGGTTGAAAGCAGGAGGTTCACTATGAGTCCAAGCTGCATAGCGAGACCCTGTAATAACCAAATACATTAAAACAACAACAGCAACAAAAAGTTATCTGAAAACGTCTAAGTGACTAAGTAACATGCTCAGATATAGGGGTTGTTCATTATTGTGTCAGTTTTTTTGAACATTTATTTTGAGACTTAGGAGTATTTTCTATTTCTAAAGTGATAGCATTTGAAAAATCAACCTTGTAAACTCTATTTAAAAGATTCCACTGTGTGCTAAACTGTGATGGCTTTGATTATATTTGTGTCACTTTACCTGGATAGTTCCAGGTGGTATAACTCAGTTGCACTAGATTGGTCCAATGGTTCACAACTTTCCAGGAGGTGAAAGTAGCAGTATGTGCATTTGCTAATGCTTAGAATTTTAGATCATGGTACAATGTGCATTCTACTCAGCAAGGATTGGCTTTTTTATTTTTTATTTAGTGCAGGGTCTACAGGGTCTACAGTGTCTCACCACGTAGGTCAGACTCATAGTGATTCTTCTGTTTTCAGTCTCCCAAGTGCTGGTATTACAAGCCCGCAACACCACACCCAGTCTCAATCACCATCTCAGCCTGCCCTGGGGGCGGAGCCAGCATGGCATCCTGGGAATTGAACCCTGGCCACTGTCCTCTATCCAAGCAGGGGCTTTAGTCTGCTGCAAGGTTGACTTACTCATCATGGATTTATTCTGGGCATCTTCACCCTGATTTCTTCCACATGCATTTCTGCAGGTGCTAAAAGTCTTAATTAAGCTCTGAATGTGGAGATTGAGCAGACCATGAAGACAGATCCACTTCACACTAGAAGCCAGTCATCTACTCCAACTAAATAGTTTTTCTGGGGGTAAAAGAGAATTTCTTCCCTAGGCAGCTACATGTTCACTTTCCTATGTAATTAAAGCAGACAATCATGCTATATATTATGTAATTATATTCTTTTGTAAACTTAGGAGTTATTTTCAGAGTAGTCGTATTCGTCACTTAGTCTTCTCTATCATTTACAACTATACTGGGTATCGGGTTCTTCTTGCTTAGATGCCTTATTTATACTTTTTATTTTTAAAAATATAAAATATATTTTAAAGTAGAGAAAAATGAAATGTTGATACATATTATGTATTACAACATGGATGAACTGTGAAAGTGTTATCAAAAGTAAAAGAAGCCACTCTCAAAAGATTACATATGATTTCATATAGAAATGCCCCAAATAAGCAAATCTACAATGATATAAAGCAGATTAGTGGTTGCCTAAGACTGAAAAGTAGGGGAAGAATGGGGAATGACTGATGATGTGTACTGAGTGTCTTAAGGGAGGATTAAAATCTTCTAAACTCGTGACTGGCAAGATAGCTCAGCAGACTAAGCACCTGCTTAGGCAAGCACAGGGACCAGGGCTCAGTTCCTGGTCTTGCATGCTGAGCCCGCATGGTGGCACACACCTGTGATCCCAGCACTGAAGAGGCATACATAGGAGGATCACTACAAGTCTGAGCTGCGTAGTAAAACACTGCAACAAGTAAATAAATAATAAAAGACTAAAAAATTAAAATGATACAGCATTTAGACACAAAAAGGCAATAATTTCATCATTAGAAAAGACCATTTCAATAATCAGTATAAGTGGATTTATTATGACAAGAGTCATGGGTTCACATGAATATTCTGTCACTTTGGCTAAGGCCTCCCCTTTTATTAGGTCTCTTTTTATTTTTTAAATGTTACATTTTTTTTTACAAATGAAACTTTACTTTTTATTTTATGAGAAAAATCAAACAAACCTTCATAAAAATAATAAGTGAATAACAATAGCAGGTACACTCTATGTCATTATCTTCAAAGTAGTTACTCAGAGGTCAGGACATTGTGGGACAGACACCTTGAAGTTCTCTCCAAATGTTTATGAAATTCTTTTGCATGTTTTAATTCGCTTGATAGAAATCATTCTGAATATTAAAGGAGAACAAGAAGTTCTAAAAGGACAATGATTTTGGGCAATATGCCCTTGCTTCTGAATGCAGTGAAGGGTGTCCTTTATTGTGTGACAACCTCATGTAGGATGTTTGCCCCATGTAGTAAAGTATTGCAGATGTGTGGTCTGAAACCTCACTCTTGAGACCAAATTGCTAACTCTGAGAAGAGAAAAGCCAGATTACCAATAAAATTGTCTTGGATTCCATAAACCGAAAGATGGAAAGTTGTATGCTCCTTCTTATATTCTCAGTTTACCACAAACAATGATATGAGTAACCTGCTACTTCTATGCTTAAAATCCAGTATGTGTCAGGAAGCAATATAATGACCTACACCAGTCACTCGTAAACAAAACAAATATGGGACAAAACTCATAACAAATATGGGATAAAGTTCACAGATAATTTGTTGGGTGGGACAAATAATTTAAAGGGATAGAATAGATTATATTAGCAAGACTGGGCCTTTATGTAATTAATTATATTAACATCTAAAAAATGGAGTTTTAAAATTAATGGAGTCAGGGGAAAATGTTTATAGAAACAGTGGTTGCCCACAGATTGACCAAGAGGCAACCACTGAAATTCTACTTCTAGCTTTCCATTCTCATTTATGATGCCACTCTGGAGATGAAGTAGATGCATGATGCACTTTATCCTCCTGTCACTAAGCATCGCCTTCCTCTAATTGCCTTCATCCTGATATGAGAATGTAGGCCTGATTGTGAAAAGATGATGTATTAGCCACACATTTTCTAATTCTTATGGCCCTTGATTCAGTTATGCTTTATAATTAGGCATGTTAACATCCAAATGGAGTGGGCGGCGACACAAATCAGGCTTCAAAGCTAGTAGGTTGGGGAGGTGGGTGCCCACTGTGGACACCCAGTCAGCACAATCACATCAGCCCAGCGATGTCAACCTGAGACATCTTTCAGGCCAAACTCTGTGAGTGGGTCTTATTCTCTATGTGTGCTTATTTGAATGTGTGAGAATTTAACATTTACTTCCTTTGGCAATACATCTACAGTAAATACAAGAAAGAATATTCTCTTTCTAGACATTGATCTCTGGAATTGTTATAATTTCCCTTCTAGATGAAAATTAAAAAATGAATTTAGGTGGTATTAAATAAAACTATAAACAAGTAAGTTATAAAAGTGAAAAAATATATGGGCATATATATGTGTGTTTGTGTATACATCTACAGATACATACATATATATATATATATATATATATATATATATATATGTTTATATAGGTTTGTGTGTCTCCTAATTAATAATTTCATTGTATTCTTTTGTAAGAACCAAAGATTAAAAAATTTAACCAATACTATGGAGGACAACTTATCAAAACCACAAAATTTTATTTAATGTGACAAAACATATTAAAACAGTATCTACCCCAACAAATTGTTAAGCATTCATTATGACTGACTGTAAGTATTGTAGAACATCTCTCTGGAGCTTATTCATTTGCTTAGTTGAAAATTTATCTCCATTGATGAGTTAACTTCACAAATTCCCTCCCACTTTGCTCCAGTAACCACATGCTACTCTTTGATTCTGTGATTTATTTTAGATAAATCCTAAAAGCGGAATCATAATATTTGTCTTTCTGTGAATTTATTTTACTTAGCATAATGTTCTCAAGGCTCCTCTATCTTGTTTCACATTAGAAAATTACTTTTTAAGGAAGATTTTGTACATACACACACACATATACATTTTATTTTATATATACATTAAACATTATATATATTTCATTTTATCCATTTCACCTACGTTTATTCATCTGAGCATAGACAATAGATTATTTTTATATCTAGATTGTTCTGAATAGTGTTGTAATGAATATGTAATTGTTGGTATATCTCTGGCTTCCTAATCTGAAGATTTTTTAAAAAGAATAAATATTCCAAAGTAGCATTTCTGGAACACATAGTAGTTTTACTTTTAGTTTTTTTACATAATCTCTGTACTGTTTTTCATGGTGGCTGCACCATTTTGCATTTCTGCAGGCAAGGTTGCTTTTCTTTAAAAAAAAGTTCTTTTGATACAGGGTCTTGCTACACAGTTCAGACTAGTAGCAATTCTACTGTCTCAGCCACCCCAGTGCTGGAATTACAAGCATGTACCCCCACACCTGATTTCAGTGGCTGGCACAGTGCACATGGGGCTCCAGGGCTGGCACAGCATGCAGTGCTGGAGACCAACTCTGGGTCCACACTTGCCAAGTAGGCACTTAGACTGTTGAGCTACCTCCCCAGTCCTGTTACTTTGTTGTCAACAGCCATTCATTTTGTCAAATGTGAGGTGATATTCAACTGTGATTTTGAGTTGCACTTCCCTCTCGACTGATAATGCTGAAGAGTCTTACATTATTTTCATTATTTGTACCTCTTCTTGGAAGAACATCAATTTCAGCATCTAGATCATTTTAATTGTGTTACTTTTTCTGAGTTGTTAGCCTAATGTATTTTGTGTGTGGACATCTTAAAATACTTACAGTTTGCAATTTTTTTTTCCACTTTCAGTTCTGTTGATTATTTCTTTTGCTATGCAGAAGGCTTTGAGCTTAATTTAGTTACACTTGCATTTTTTGGGGTGCTGTATCAGGAATCAAACTCAGGCCCTCACACTGGCCATGCAGGCACTATGCCACTGAACTATATCCTCCATCCTGGTAGTTTTTGTTGCTTATCTTTCTAAAAACCACTGACATGGAGATTCCCTTGCCATCTTTGTTTCTAGGAGTCTCATAGTGGCTGATCTTAGGTTTAGGGCTTCACCCACTTTATAATGATCTTTGTACGTGATGTAAGAGAGTCCAGTTTTCTTTCACATGCAGGAAACCAGTTTTGAGACGTCACTTAACGAAGACACTATCCTTTCTTTGTTGTGTATGGATCCATTGTAAAAGATCAGTTGACACTGAACAGACTTATTTTGGGTTTCTTTATTCTGTTCCATTGTTCTATTAACCTGTGTACATACAACTACAACACAGATTTGATTACAGTAGTTTTATGTTATATTTTGAAACCATGAAGTGTGATGGCACCAGATTTGTTCTTTCTTAAAACTGATTTCTTTGCAGTCCCAGCCCAGGCGCTGCGTGGACCAGACCCTCTCCCACCCCCTTGGAATGCCCCCCACCACTCCGTAGCACCTCCCCCACCCCGCCCACGGAGTAGAAATTCCTCTCCCCCCTACTCCACCTTGCCCCCTCCAGGCACAGCTCAGGCCTGGCA
>NDGM011238788.1:0-18758 GCA_002564305.1 Octomys mimax | reverse complement strand
TTTTTTTTTTTTTTTGAGTACCAGGGATTGAACTCAGGCCCTTGTGCTTGCCAGGCAAGCAGTTATTCCACTGAGATATCTCCCTATCCCTTATGCATTCTTTAAACAAAGGCAGGATTAATCTAAAATGATAAATGCGCTCAGGTTTTGCTGGTCTTGGAACATTTTTGGTTTCCCTATATTTCTGAAGGATAGCTTTTCTGGTTGCAATATTTTTTGGTTGAAAGATTTTTTCTTTTAATTTTCTAAACATATAATTCCATTCCCTTTTGGTCTGTAAGATTTCTCCAAAGAAACCATTCGTCTTATGAGAATTACCTTAAATGTGACTTGACTCTTTTTTTTTTTTTTTTGTTAGTTTTATAATTCTGTCTTTGTCTTGGTCATTTGGCAATTTGACTTGAATCTGATACAGCGAGAGCCTTGTTTTTGTTACACATATTTGGGAACCTGCTGAAATGTCTATAAACAGTGAGACCTCAGTAGCAACAAGCATCCTCAATTCTCAGATTTTGGTTATTAAATATGATTCTCCAGGGAAAGAGACCATGACTGCTTGGAGAATTGACTGGGCATAGCAATGAACAGGGGAAATACTGGATGACCTGGAGCACTTCGTAAGGCTAGGAAGTGAGAACTCACCAAGCACAGAGCAGGGAGGGGGATGGAAACATGCCAGAGAACTCCAGAACCAGCCTCAAAGAGACTCCAAAAGCCAGAACCTGGACAATTTGAATGATACAATGAGTAATTAATTGTATTATTGAATAATAACTCAGCAGAATAAAATTACATATCCATGACTACATAGTGATATAAATAACCAGTTGAATAGATAAATGAAAAATAAAAGACAAAGAACCTTTACAGAAAATATTCAGATGATACATGTTCTGTCTCTCCTATGCTGGGAGGTGTGGCACCATTCCCCTCTCCTTGAGGACAGGCTGGACTGTGACTCACACTGAAAAGCAGCACACAAATGGGAAAACAGTAGCTCCCCAGTAAGCACCTGGTAAGTGCCCCTAAAATGGCAAATTGCATAACTACCATTCCACCTCCAATGTGACAGCTCAAGCCAGGCATGCCTCCCCTGTTATTTTGTTCCCATTAACCCACAACCTCAATCAGTTCATGAGAAAATATTAGGCAAATTGACAAGTACTCTACAAAGTACTTGACCAGTGCTCCTTTAAATTGTCAAGGTCATGGGAAACAAGGAAAGGCTGAGAAACTAAAAAACTTAGGCGATGCAATGACTAATGCAGTATTGTGTCCAACATTGAATTCTGGGCCAGGAGAGTGACCTTGGAGATGAACTCGTGGGACTGGAATAGTCTTTGGTTTACCCAGTGCTTACCTGATCATGATTCATTGTGGCTGGTTTAGATCCAAGTCCTTTCCTCAAAGTCTCGTGTAGTTAGAGGCAGGGCTTGGGAGATCAGATCCCAGGGACAACATACATACTGTGGTTGAATCCTCTGATGTACGCATAGCTAAGTGTGTTAGGAGGGGAGCCTGGCTTGGAGGGTGTCACTGGGGTCATCTCAGGACAGTATCTCTCCCTCTCAAGCTCCTCCCTTCTCTCTCCACTTTCCTCAACAGCCTTTCACCTGTGTTGTTTTTGCCTTGGAGCCAGCTGACATGGACAAAATCCCTCTAAATGATAAGCCAGATTAAATCTCTCTCCTTGAAGTTGTAAATGTCAGATATTTTGTACAGCCACAGGAAACCTGATCAAAGCACTAAGGGCTCAGTTAACTTAAAGAGAAGTCAAGTAAAAGGTGTTTCAGGACTCTCTTGACATTTTTGCAACCTTCTTACAAACTGTTCATAAATATAAGCTTAATTAATAAAAGTAATAATTTTTATATATCACAACTCCTTTGGTTTAAATATATGCACAGATATGTGTACATACACATATGCACACAGAAAAAATAAAGGTCGGAAAGTCAGACAGCAACATGCTGAGTGTAGTATCAGAGAACACTCACCGCCCTTCTGAGAGCAGTGCTTCCTGGGGAAACTGGCAGAGGCAGAAGTAAGTGCAGTAAGCAGGACCCCCTCGGCTGCTCAGAGAGCACCAGCTGTTTCCTGGGACCAGATCAAGGATGTAAGCTACAGGTGCTGGGCTTGTGAGTTATCTGATTAAGGAACATCACACTGGCATCACCAGAGCCAGGACAGGATAGCAATATGGCAGGCAGAGCAGAGGCTCCCATCCTATCTGGCTAGCCCACCTTAGAGGTTATGCAGAGTCCCAAGCCCTCTCCCGATAAGAGAACTGCTTCAAGCTTGCAGTTCCAGGTGGATCACAGGGCAAGGAAGTGTCCAGCTGCGCCATTCTCACAGCACTCACCTGAAGCTGATGGCCCAACCTTCTCTGTGAGACTATCCTGCAAGGCAATCAGTGAGCCTCTATTTCTTTTTTGCTCTCCTGGTGCAAAAAGGGTAGTGTCTAAATGTCGCACCCCACTGCACATGTCTGCAACGTTGCAGCCCCAGGGGCCTTCTGGCTGGGCACAAACAGCACTGCAGGCACCTTGAAGGAATCAGGTCCTACTGGGTTTACTGAATACAAAGACAGAAAGGGCGTGCCACTAAAAGACCCCAGGAAGTATATCTACCCTGTATGCTCCTATGAGTATGAGTTTGTAAAACTGGTGTTCACCACTGTAGGAGGAGGTCAGAGTCAACCGGGACCTGTTGTTCTATCTCATCCTCTGTGGAGTCTGCCTGGCTTCAGAGTGAGAAGTCTATGTGAGTGTGACTTCCTGGGCCTGGAGCTTGTAGTCCAGTAGTCAGGGACTGCTGGTGCCAGAGTGGGGACTGTAAGAGCCACAGGATGGAGAGCACACACACACACACACACACACACACACACACACACATATTCCTGTCATTTCATGCACTAGATGGTAGAACCAGGTGTAGGTGTGTGGAGGTCAGCTCAAACTTACCCAAGATGGGGCCAGGGGCAGATAGCTCAGTAGAATAAGCACTTGACTGACAAGTGCAAGGGCCTGAGTTCAATCCCTCGTTCTGGAAAAAAAAAACAAAAACAAAAAAACGTAGAGTTATCTGAGCTCTTGGTGAGGCTTCCCCTCCCACCAGGCAAGGGGCCCAGGAGTTTAAACCTGTAAGTGGAGCAGGGCACAGGGAAAGCTGCAAGGGATGGGTGCTCTGAGCCAGTGGGCCACCATGGCCCCCAGGGATCCAGGCGTGCCTCCAGGTTGAAGCGTGCTCTGGAGGTGGGGGACACCAGACTTCCTAANAAGGGAGTGCAGACATATTGAAAGAGCATCAGACTGGCACCCCTACAAAGGCTGCTACCCACAAGACTCCTATTTCTTCTGACCCCTGGCTCCCCCATAGACACCTAAGAACAGGAAGTACTGAACTGAGCTACACGAAGTTCTTGAGCAACCTATCTGCCATGCTTCCACAAGAAAAGTACTGGACTGGTGCCATCTATTGCTGATCCACTCTCTAGGGTCTGTCACTCACTGGGACTGCTCATGGTAGGTGCTGTGGAGTAGCCCCAGTACTCCCTACATGCAGTATGTGGTGGATCTTCAGAAACGTATCTTCCCCTTGACCAAAAGGGGACCCACACTATCTGTATAGGTCTAAGTGAATTGAGGAACAGTGGCAGCCAAAGACTCCAAATTGTGTACTTGCCAAGGCTGTCCCTGTGTACAAAGCCTGAAAACATGCTGTTCTGTCCAAGAGACAAGTCTGTGGCCTTTTCAATTCTATAAGTCACTCCAAATGGCCACAGTGGACTAAAAATATAATCAGTGAAAAGGGATCTCTTGAGAATAAGAATAATAAGAATGTGACATCAAATGTCAACTTACTCACAGCCACAGACTTAGCAGTCCCAGTACAGCACCATGAGGCAACCAACCACCCTACACACCCACACTCAGAGTGAAGAAACAGAAACGATGGGGGCAAAATACAAGGTCTAGTTAGGTGTTCAAGGATCGACAAAAGGAAGGGGCAAAGATTTAAGTGTCAGCCATGAAGAGATGCACAAGGTATGGACAGTGGGCACTGTGTGTGCGGGAGGGGAATCCCGAGATCACCTCTGTCTCCCAGGGCTGTCTGAGGCTTTGTCTTTCTGTCAGTTTTATTGAGGAACAACAGACAAATAAAAATTGTGTGCACTCAAGGTGTGCGGCGTGATGATTTGACATATGTATAGCCTGCAGGTAGAGTGGTTGCAACAATTAGATTACTCAGAAGTTCACCATACACACGGTCACCTCTCTGTGTGTGTGGTAAGAAGCCAAGATCTACGCTCAGGTGGGGATGGAGCTCAGAGCAGCAGCCTGGCACACATGAGGCCTGTGTGTTAGATCCCTAGGACTGAAACACAAAGCAAAATAGAAACCCTATTACTCTCTTAACAAGTTCCGAGTATTCAGGGCTATGTGATTGTCTATTGTCACTGTGCTATCCAATGAGATTGCTGAGTTGTACTGTAGTTGTATTTTATTTTAATCCTTTGAGAGAACCTTATGCTATTTGCTGCAATGGCTATTCTGATGTAACTCTGTCTTCTACGTCCAAATTTGAATTAAATCCCTTCTGGATGCACCAGAGTCTGCAGCTCTAAATTAGTCATAAAAACAATGAATTCTGTCCTGGGGAGATAGCTCAGAGGCATAAACACCTACCTGGCAAGTGCAAGGAACTGAGTTCGATCCCCAGCCCACATGCCATGCTGGTTCCAGAACTCCAGGTGTGGTGATGCACGTCTGTAATCCCAGCACTCGGGATGTTGACCCAGGAGGATCTCTGTGGGTTTGAGGCTGGCCTTGTGGCTATACAAGTGCACAGAAGGCCAGCCCAAACTGCATAGTGAGACTCTGTCTCAAATAAATAAATAAAAAGTTGAATCCTTGACCAAATTCCCAAGCACTCTTAGAAGCCTTCCAGCCTTGATCAGCAATAGCAAATCCTTAAGAAAGTTGCCCCATTCTTTGCCTACCAGGACAGAAAATCTGGGACAATCCTGGAATTAGATATGACAGAGTTGGGTTAGTGGCCAGTAGTGCATTGTGGGCATCAGGAACCAGCCCATTGCCTCTCTGCACCCCAAAGCCTGCCTGAGAAGCACAAGACACAGCATCTGTGAGCTGTGGCCCCTTCGCCTGAGTCTGGCTGCCATCCTGTCCTCTGGCCAGATAACCCTTCTCAGTGGCCATCCACGTGATTCGCCTTCCCCTGTTGCTGAGACACAATACCTGGCACCCACAGCTTAGCTTCATTCACGGTTTCAAGGGATTCAGTCCATGGGTCTTCTGGATCCAAGCCAGAGGCATCATGGGGAGGAGCATGGGGAGGCAAACAGGCTTAATTCATGATGGCAGTGAATACTGCCAAAGGGGAATTGGGTGAAGCTACATAGTGCCCACGTCACACCTCTGTTACCCACCCAGGCAGACCCAGAAGCGTGCTTTCCTAATCTGCTAGGCATTTCTTAATTCAATGAGGATGATATATCAGGATTAGCAATCACATTAGAAATCTTCTGGAAAGTCTTCGTATCTTGACACTGTGTAAGACGAAAGGGCCATACCACGGGAGCTGCCTATGGGCATCCAAAGAACCCTACCGTGCCCTTAGCCTAGAAACTCAACAAAATCACTGAATCAGGTAAGAGGGCCGGGAGGCGGGCAGTGAGGGTGCTGATGTGCTTTCGTCTGCAGACACACTTTTGAGTTCATGCTCCTGGGACAGAAAAACATCTTCCAACCTGCGGGGAGAGTCTCAGATCCTGGTGCACAGCATACCACATGTGACTTGCAAGGAGTCGCTCTCAATTATAAGCAGGCTTACCTGCTAGAGCTGTGCCAGAGCCATGAGTTCTCGAGCAGGGCACTCTCTTGGGCATGACGGAGCTTGTGGGTTCACCCACCCTTGGGGGGAACCATTTGAAAGAGTGATCTGGATGACAATATGCCATATGGGCCTTGAACAAAAATAACTGGTCGCTCTGAAGGTCCAACCCAGCACCCTGATACCATTAGGCCACAGTCTTGCCAGCAGAACATCTCTTTGGTGAATGAATCAATTCATTCATTAGCATTGTGGCCTCATACTGCCTGTCAAGCCACATACTTGGGTTTCTGCAGACAAACTGGATAAAAGAGACACTGCCACAGAGTGGCTAACTGCAAACAACGTATCCTGTGAGAGCAAAACTGCAGACATGTGATGCACTCTGTGTGGGAATGACTGCTCTTGCCAGAAGGAGGAAGCAGCGGCGGACAAGGAGGGGCAGAAGAGTCTGCAGAAGGCTAGGGCTGAGGTGTGGGAAGGGCCGGTGGAGCCAGCCGCCCAGGGGCAGCAGGAAACCTCGCTTCCAGGGCTGCGGATCAAGGTTGAACAGTGCGAATGCCAAGCTCTGCTGTGGCTGTAGCTGCAAGGGAAGCTGCTGAGGCCTGAGACTCTGGGAGAGAATGTGACCAAGGCACAGATGCCTGTGAAGACAGGAGCCCCACAGTTTTTCTCTCGTCACCTGCTAGTGCAGCATTCAAGACAGAAGTTGGCCGAGACCTAGCAAAATACAGGCTGAGCAATGGGCTTTGGGGCACAAATCCGGGACAAGAAGGCAGGAGTGTCATCTGGAGAAAACCGAACTCCCAGAAAGTGGGGTGGGGCATTGAGGCTGGGCAGGCAGAAGAAGGAGGAAGTGTACACCCAGAGGGATCAGAAAGGCGGGGCATGGAAAGGTGCCTTGAGGTTGGGTGCTATGACCACGAGGTGGGGGGAGGGGTAGAATAGGCAGACAGAGGATGCAGGGACCAGGGAGGAGAGGAGCTGGGAAAAAGGCGGTCGGTGCAGGCAGGGGCCAGGGTGACTCGAAGTCAGCAGCATCCTAGTTGCAAAGGAACCATGACAGTTTGGTTTGGCTTTCAGCTTAATTCAGGGCAGTGTTGTGTAGTATTTAATTCAGGGTAGTGTCTTTCTCTTTAACACATTACTAACTCCGTCACAGAAGGAGAACTAAAAGGGGAGGGGCTAGAAGACAGGAGACCAAGGACAAAGTCATTACAGTAGCTGCAGCAAGAGATGCAGAGATTTGTGCCCTGGAAGGAAGAATGGAGAGAAGTGGTGCGGTGGGAGAAAGCCCTGGAACAGGCCCGCAGCACAGCTCAGGGGACAAGATGGGAAGCACCTGCCGGCAACCTCACGACAGGGAGCAGAGGCATTAACAACTCCTCTCTGGTTTTAGATGTCTCAGTTCCCCTCAGTGTCAGTCAGCTTTCCATAACCATAACAAAATAACTGAGATCAACCACTTATCTTTTAGAAAGTTTTATTTTGGCTTGTAGTTTTGGAGGCTCCAGTTCATGAGCGACAGGCGCTGTGGAGTTGCCCTGAGTGGAGGCAGCACAACATGGGTGGAGAGTATGGTGGAGCCAGCTGCTCAGCTCATGGCTGGGAACTAGGGAGTGGGCAGCAGACTGGGGTCTCCCTGTCCTGTTCAAGGAGGTCTCACCCCAGCCACCCGAAGACCTTCCATCAGCTCCCTCCTACTGAGGTGGCCACATGGGGACAGAGCCTTGGGATGTTGAGGTAGTGTTCCCTAACATTTTTGACACTGGGAACCAGTTTTCTGAAAGGTAGTTTTTCCATGGACTTGGACAGGTAGTAGTTTCAGGATTATTCAAGCACTTCACATTTATTGTCTTTTTATTTCTATTATTACTTTGTGCACTTTATTTGTATTATTAACTCATCAGGTGCTCAGAAGGCTTGCAGCCTCACTTGTGCTTT
Organism: Octomys mimax; assembly: GCA_002564305.1. Lineage (NCBI taxonomy): Eukaryota > Metazoa > Chordata > Mammalia > Rodentia > Octodontidae > Octomys > Octomys mimax. The sequence goes on along the minus strand of NDGM011238788.1, from coordinate 10,961 downwards.
CCATTTGACAAGAGGCCAAGTTCAGTTTGTAATGCAAGTGATGAGGGTGGCCATAAAAGGAAGTGCAGCTTCACTCTCTGCCTGCTTCCTACTCACCCCTGCTGGGGGCCTGACTTCGAAGGGTTGGGATCCCTACTCTAGGGAGCACATACACAAACCACAGTACCTGGGAAGTACTTGGGAGAACGATGCTGGGATTTCACACCAGTATTATTAAAATAGAGAGCAGATATGGCTGGTGAGATAGCTCAGTGGACTAAGCGCCTGCTTTGGCAAGCACAGGGACCAGGGCTTAATCCCTGGTCCCACAACACTGGCCCCGTCCCAAGGGTGCATTGAGCCGGCAACCCAGTGCAGGCATGGTGGTGCATGCCTGTAATCCCAGCACTGGGGAGGCTGAAAACAGGAAGGATCACTACAAGTCCAAGCTGCATACTGAGACCCTGTACCAAATACATAAAATGAAAAACTAAATAAATACAATAAAATAAAATAAAGAGCAGACAAAAGAAGCAAGGAATTGGGGTCATACACAGTTCACGCAATGCCATTGATGAGACTAGTCCTTCATCACCATGAACTTGCAATAAAATCTGTCTACTCACACTGCACAAATCCAGAGAATGGTGACCCAGGTCCCAGGGGTCTGGTGAGGTGGGTGGCTCCCACAAAACCCTCCTGGACCCATTCTCTGTGACCTGCATTTCCTGAACTCAGACCCCTGTGGCATATTCATCAATTCATGAGACTGATCCCCCAGTTGCCCGGTTCCTTCAGTGATGGAAATAAGTCAGTAACATCTACAACAGACCTACAACAGACGGTAACAATCTTTTCTGTACCCTTGTAGTGTTGAGTGGAAAGAGTGCAAAGTGGCATTTTCCCAGCAGGGGGCACCTAAGGCACGTGTTTGAGACTCAGCAGTGCTCAAACGGAAGTGTTTCCCTCTCCAAATTCAGCCTCAGTGCTACCAGACAAGACCTTTTGAAGGCTTCTTTACTGGACACAAGTCTACTGTGACAGAAGAGGCAGAGGGCCTGAAGCCACAGCCATTGTGATGGATGGAGAAGTAACAACCCGGTATAGCTGTGCTTGCCAGCCCCGCGGTGACCTCTGAGCAGGGCTTGCAGAAGAACGGGCCTCTTAGCTGTTGGAAGCCAAAAGCCTACCTGGAGGCAGCAGATGGACAAGCCAACCTCTCTGGAAACCCACTGCCACTTGCAACTTAGAGCATATATATTTCAGCAATAGGTAGTTGGCTTCTTTTGATTTTTAGGGCTCTATCTCCAAATTCTGGAGGGTTTTTTCAGCCATACTTTCTGGCTTAGGAGTTTTAGAAAAGAAAAAATAAAACACAGAGGTGCAAAAAAATATCAGCAATTGTAAACTACCTTCCTTTCATGTAATAATTATAAGTGAAATTGACAGAGTACAATATGGTATATGCAAAGCATTTTACAGTAACAACCTGATTTAATCACTTCAGCCCAAAGAAATGAGGTGGTCTTTGTGCAGATGGAGAAACTAAAGTCCAAAGTGATTAACTTGCACCAGTCACACTGCATTGCATGTAAGCAGTGCAGCAGGGACTCCTACACAGATGACAAAGTCTGATTTCACCTACTGTACAGGGGGGCTCTAGGCCATGGGCTGTGCTTGGGGCTGGATGAGAAGAGGCTGCTGAACCTCAGTCCCTGACCTGGAGGGAATCTGGAAAAGGACATACACAAATTAAACACAACATGAAAACCTAACACCTAGTGCTCCAAGCATCCAGAAGGCAACCCAGGCAGCAGCTTGTGAGGTCATCAAGGAAGGTTTTGAAATCTGGAGAGCAGAAGGAGAGACTGCACCCATACACACAGGCATAGGAGTGTAGGGTCAGGAAAAGGGTGAGCACAGCACACATGAAAAAGAGGGTGAAGAGACGCACTTGAGACCACTGTTCCAGCTGACAGCAGTCTAGCATGGTACAGGAACGGATCTTCACAAGATGGGATACAAGGAGGAGATTGGGGCCAACGTGTCACAGAAGCTTAGGATAGGAAAGGTGCTTTGCTACATAACAACGGAGCTCATTCCCACTGACCACATCACTGTGAATGATTCTCTCCCTTCCTGCGTGCGCTGGAGAAAGCCCTTGGTACTTCAGTTCTGGGAGAGGGAAAGCAAGGAAGGTTTCTTGGTTGACAGGCATGGAAGAAGCCAGAAAATTGAGAACTTCTTTGAAGTTGAGACAATGACAACAGACAGGAGTCCCCACAATAGACAGAGATCAGAACATCATCCATCCTTGCCCAGAAGTGGCAGGAATTGCAGGGTTTAGGTGCTGTTACTGTGATTTTAGTTTCCTTTGGAGTCAACATTCTAAAAGCCCAGGGGCTGACATTTCCAACTCACACTGGGCTTTGCTACCATGCAGGACCTTCACCCACATTCGGGCAGGCATCACACTTGCCCTTCTTTCTTTTCTGTAATCTCCTTCCCCTGTTCACCAGGTAATCAGTTCTTACTCTTTAGACTGTCTTCCTTGCCATGATCCTGATGACCTTGAGGGGATGATGCGCCCCCTGCAGGCTGACTTTGGAGCGGGTTCCTCACGTCCTTTCCCTCCCACTCCCACGCTCCCTCCACCAGGGCAAAGCACCCTTATCTGCTGCCTGTCCCACTGGCTGTCACTTCCGAGCTTATCAACATCTACCCTCTATGGGCGCCACGGCATTGCCTTGCTTAAGAAGCTAAATCTGGCAAAACTACAAATCAAAACATTTCTCTGTCCAGATCTTGCTGACCAGTACTCAATTATCTCTGACCTCTTGAACATGTTAAATGCTTTTTATTATTGTGGAAATAATTGCATACCCATGACCTGAAAAAAAATAATGTTTTACAGAAAGGCACAAAATGAGAGAATTGTCCTTCTCCTGCCCTCCAGAGATAACCATGATTGCTAGTTGCTCAATTTGTTTTTCTCATGGCTAATGCCACAGCAAAAAACAAATGCTTATGATTCTATTATTAATTTATCTAGTTTTAACAGAAATTAGTACCTACAGCATATCACAGATAGGAATGTACTGGGTTCTTCAGCCTCATACTTCCAGTATCCTATCTCCTAATTTTTATTAATAATACTATTTTTCTGGTAATCTTTGTGATATCAAATAGCACATAAAATTATTTTAGATCTAAATTATACTTGAAGTTTTAAGATTAATAAGTGGCTTTAATTTTGGACTTGTATCTGTTAACCTCATCTATGAAAGGTAAGGAATTTCATGTGAATTTTTGTTTATTTTTGCAATACCAAGCATTGAACCCTGGGCACTCATACTGGATTCCATGCACAGCCCTTTTTATCTTTTGTTTTAACAAGATAGGGTCTTGCTAAGTTGCTAAGTTGCCCAGGCTAGATTCAAATTTTCCATCCTCCTGCCTCAGCTTCCCAGAAAGCTAAATGTGTCCCACTGCTGGAATTTGATGTGCTGACCCTTTTTTCTATTCCTCAAAATTCCAATGTGTTGTTATTCTTTCAATGCCAAATAGCAACAAGCATACTCCATGCCAAATCATACCTTCTATCTAGACTTCAATATTAGTTAGACACAAAACAATGTCCCCAAACGAGCTGGTGCCACCTTTATTTTTTCTTTAACATCTCCATCTCTCTTAGATAATAGCAAATTGCATTACTTGATGTCTTTTCTAATACCACAGGAAATGAAATGAGAGAAAGCATCTGCCATGGGCGTAGAAAGCAAGAGATGCTTCCAGCTCATCATCCTCAAGGGCGGCAGCGCCCTCGGCTCTGCCTCATCGCTGTGCAGTTACAGGTCAGTCCAGTGGAAGAATGAGGAGGACCCAGACCCACATGGTGGCCACCCTGGGAGGAGGGCCTAAGCGTGGGAGGGCTCTGTGCAAGCCTTGTGGTGGGGCACCTTAGAAATGGAGTTCATGCAGGTGTGTGGAACAAAGTGGCATAAAGTAAGCCCAGCACTCTGGGAGGCTGAGGCAGGAGACTCCCAAGCGTGAGCCTATGCTGGACAAAATAATGACTTAGCAAGACCCTGTCTCAGAATAAAAAAATGGGCTAGGGGTAGAGCTCAGTGTGAAGACCAGGGTTCAATACTAATATGGACAAAAGAGAAAGTGGAGCTCATAGACAGCTCGGCCCTTTACCTTCAGGCTATATACAGAAGGGAAAAAAATTGATATTTTTAGGACTCTGGTGCATCATTAGAATTATTTTGGGAAATCTGGAATAATGAAAGAACTCTGATAAATGGCTTTTTTGTATGGAAAGGAACCCTGAAATGTGACATTGTCTGCTACCCAGTGCTTGTAGAGATATAGTAAACTAGACTAAAGCATGACTTCACTTTAGCATTAAAAATGCTAAATAATACATGTTTAAATAATTGGTATGCAGTTGAACTCACAAGAAAGTCCAAAGAGTTCTAAAATAATGATGGGCTTGAGAGCCAAATGAGGGACAGTCCTTTTCTCAAAGACTTGGCAGAGATGGAGGCAAGGCCTATGCCCCAAATAGGCCATGACAATGCAAGGTTTCCAATGCACAGACATGGAACAGAGGAGGAGAGCTCGAAAGGCAGCTCCAAGGACCCTACCCTAAGCCGTGATTCTCAAATAAAGCATCATGTCCTCAGCTGCAGAAAACAATGAACCTAGTAAAAAATGACTACAAAATCTCTATCCAGAGAGTTGGCATGAAAATTTACCTCTACTTGGAATCCTGGTTAGGATAAGGCTTCCATGAGAAAGGTAAAAACCTCAAGGCTGTGCAGGAGTCTGATATCCAACAACACGTGATGCACACGATGGAGAAGGATATCAATACAGACACTAGTCCTAGGCCACAGCTCTCACTCTGAAGCCAAAGTCTGTGCTGACCAATGGGGTCCCAAGAGCCAAGTGGCCCTGATGTCCACTTAAACAGTGCTGGAGGAGGTGAGTGAGTACACAGTGAGACTCCACAATCTACTGTGACCAGTGGGAAAGCAAGCTAAACACCTGGCATAACTATTTAGGAGACATGGTACTCCTGGGGTCTCTACCCATATGTGCTTCCTCTGAGCAAGATTGGCCTCTCTGAAGGGGAAAACTGAGAAGACCTTGGGAGCCAGGCTCCTCCCACTCAGCCCCACCCTTCCTTCAATAGATGGAGGCTCTGAATCCTAGGACAACTGTACTATGAGACTATGGCCAACTATGGTTGAGCAGGAGAAGAGTTCAGCTTTCTAGAACCACAAAATAAAAGTTCTTGAGCTGTATTGGACTCCATTCTTTGAGAACCACTGCATCAAGCATTACTTCTCAAACAATGGACATAAAAATCTCTGTGTATCTGGTTACAGTACAGCTTCTGATCCAGTAGGACTGAGATGTGCCCTGTGGGGATGAATGGATAAAATTTTAACAAGCTTGGGACTAATGCCAATGGGGTGGTACAGGGACCACATTTTGAGTATCAAAGCTCAAAAGTTATTTTCTTATTAATTCTTCTTGTCATGTATATCTCTGACAGATTTGGAAGAGAAGGAGCTATTAAAACTCTTCTTAAAGGCCTTTTTCCTTCCTGAGAAGCTGCCCATACCCACTCTTTTCGTGACTAGTAATAGAGAGCAGTCAAGAAAGCCCATCACATCCATCCAGGAAGCCAGGGATGCTCAGAATGACCTACTCATAATATTGCCCTCTGGGTTGGGTGTTGGGAGAAAGGATCGAGAACTGAGATCTGGGTTGGCAAGGACAGTCAGGGTGAGAGTCTAAGACTCACCTTAACATGAGATCAAGGCAGAATGTCCTGTACTAGCATCGGCCTGCTTAGAAAAAAAAAATGAAAACTGTTCTAAAATTGGTCTTTCTTCTCTTGGGAAACTCAGATTCTTTCCCAACAGCCGCTGTCCCGAGGATGATTGGAGGAGGGGAGGTACAAAATCCTTCCAGGCACTACAACCTTCTATGATGGATGGCTTGTCCCACAGGGCTTCTCATAAGGCCAGCGTTCCCGTCTTGGCGCAGGCCCAGGCTGTCTGGGAGCCTGGACCGAGTGTGGATGGAGCGGCACCAGGAACCAGCCCTTCGGTTGAGTTCCCAGAACTCTGCATTTCTAATTATAACACCCAACTGCTCTCAGGTTGCTCAATTCATTCCTCCCTTCAACAGGCATTTATTGAGCGTGTCATCTGGGTACAGTCTCCCACTGGACCCATGAGGAAGGAGCAAGGAACCCAAAAGCGCCATTGATCACTGGGTTACAAGACACAAATGGCTGCTCTGGTCCCCTGAGCTCTTCCAGTGCTCTTTCCTCAAGGCTTTTTCCTAGGCAGGAAGGCTTGAGGGATGTACCTTTCCTAGGTCACAGAGGAGCACATGTATCACAGGATGCAAAGAGTGAGAGGCAGAGACAGGGCTACAACTCAGGGTTCACCTTATCAGAGTACTCGCAGGACTGCTCCAGGCCTTTCTCTGTCCTAGATCCAAACAAGAGTGATTGGAGGAGGAGCTGGAGATCTGAAATGGAACAACATAAGGACCCTGCTACTGAAGGCCAGGGGACTCCAACAGGTCCACAGCACAACCATCAGGAATGTTGGATGCAGGGTACTTGCGGCTGTATGCCCAGGATTACAAGTAGTGACTTGGCCAGGCAGAGAATTAGCAAGATGGCTTTGAGATTGTCCCCAGCTCTATGACCTCCACTGTCCTGATGTCCAAACAGACATGGCAAAGTTACCTCACATAGCAGGACTTTCTTGGAAGAAACCTAATGCAGAGTGAAGCACCTAGGATGGGGGCACAAACACACCTGGACAAAAGAGAGCTTGTTGGGTGAGTCTGCAGTGTAGACTTGACTATCAGACACCAGAACAGCTACTCTGGTGTCATGTGAGATTGCCCTTGAGGGACTGGACTCACTACCACTGAGCCTTCACAACCTTACTCACCCATACTTGAGCACCTGGGTTTCTGATGTGGGCCCAAATGAAGCCCCAGACTTCATAGGAGATCTGCCAGGCAGATCAGAGGATCATGAGGTAGTGGTGGATGGTGCAGAAGGAGCTCCTCATTGCCAGAATTCTCCCAGTATAAGCCCTTTCTCTAGGCCCATTTGTTAAGCTTTTGAACAGAAAATGAGCTGTACACCTACTGCCAAAAGGTAGCTAATGCTTTGTACCTTGACATATTTGTTCTGGATATTTCCACAAATAACATTACCAATAGCACAAAAGCTGGTGCGAACTCATGGCCTGCCTCCTCCCTCCCATCACTGTCCTCCATGAGAAGAATAGGAACATTCTTCTTATGCAGGAATTCTGCTTTTCTGCAAATGTGGGTGCTTGTCTACACAGCTGACACCACACCATAAAACAAAGCAAGTTTGCATGGGAGGCCTCTTGACATACCTTGTATTTTACATTCAATGTCAGAACTTCAAGGACATCAGCATGGACCCATTTTATTCTGCTTATAATTGTTCAGGGACACAAAGTTCAGGAGTTCGAGTTCTGGGTGAGGCCTGAGCTAAAGGATTGCCCTTCTAACTCTGAATCTTTCTCCAAGGGTTTGGGCCAAGTCCTCAGTCCAGGAACCTATGGACCCCCAGGTTCCTGGCTTGACTGGCAATGACCCACAGCCATTGTTACTGTTGCCATGAGCACCCACTCCCCCCGTTCTCCTGGCAGTGCACATCAGGAGATTAGCTTACCTTGCAGCCACCCTAAGAGAGTGGATGTATTGACAGGGCAATTAGAAAAGTCCCTGGCCTGAGCCCTGACTATAAGCTTTCCTTACACTCACCTTGGGACAAAACTACCTCTAAGAACTCCAGGAGACAAGGGCTGCTGTGTCATGGCCCTTGCCTCATGTTGCTGCGCAGCTCTCATTCCACCTTAATACACTGTTCTGAAGAGTAAGGCTCAGACACAGTGAGTCTCTGTTTATCTTAGCAACCCTTCAAGAAGCAGAGGCAGACTAATCAAAATAAAACTCTGAGCTTGTAAACTACCCACAGCAACAACATGCTGGGGTGGAAGAAACCTTACACCCAAGTTAACTGCTGGGTTTCCATCTCTGTATCACATGCCTCCTGCAGAGCTGTGACTGTCCCCACCTCACCCAGAACCTCATGACTCCTCTTCAATTCTTCATCCAGTGCTTGCTCTATGTGATGCACAGATGCTGGCATGCACAAGAGTGGAAGCTGCAGGGACTCCAAACCTCTCCCTAACCCTTTCCAGGGTCTCTGTGCCCTACAGCCACACTTCTTTGATGGCAACAGAATCCGGTGAGTGGGATGAATCACATTAGGGCCCAGTGTAGTGGCCCTCCATTGACAATAAAGGGACAAAAGTCCTTAGTGGCCAGACTTCCCCAAATAGCCACCCTCTCCACTGTTACCAAGCAGTCATAGGACAGACAGCATAGCGACACCAACCAAAGGCACACATGATTAAAGCAAACCTGCGATGTAAGACCCACTGGCTCCTCCCACTGGGCTCTGACCCATCCTCTCGAAAAGTGAATCCCTGCAGATGTCCTTTCCTGTGGCCAGAGGAAACGGCCTTGGCACATGCAAATCTAGACACAGAATGGTAGAGGCAGCGCAGATGCTCTAGGAGGTCTATGGGGCGCTAGGCGATCTGGAAGAAGACGCTCTTCAGGCACTCGCATTGCTGCTGAGGCCCTTTCCCGCACCCTCAGACTCATAGGAGTCCCCACCTCCCACCTTGATCGCGCTGTTCCTGCTGTCCCCTTGATAGCGCCCTCTGACCTAATCAGACATTTCCCTTCACTTGGATTCTCACTTGGGCAAATTCTTTTGCCGCCTGAATCACTGGCCCATTGTACATCCTTGTGCAGCACTCAGTAGGACATGGTTTAGAAAATTCAGACAGCGTCTTGGGGACCATGCTCAGAGCTCATTGCAGCCCAACTTACCCTATGGAGCTCAGCCGCTCCCCCTGAGTGTGTACGTCCCCTGTGCCACACAGAACGGGCTTTCATCTCACTCAGCGCCTGCTGTGGGGCTTGTGCATGGCTTGCTCAAAAGATTCTCCTCAGAGCTTCCTGGGAAGCCACTTCTGCTGCCAGGAAGAGCTGGAGGGCGGAGATGAAGCAGCAGCGAGGCCAGAAGGTCCAGAGCCCCATGTGAGGACCTTTTGTTCACCGTCAGAAGCAGCAAAACCTTAGCTGCTATCTCAACACAGACCGCAGGCCACAGAGCAGGTGGCTTGGGGACAGCGTGTGGGGAAGCGGAGGAGCCACACTGTATGCCGCATCAGGGACTGCAGAACACTTGGAGCTTGGTGCGTGACGAGTTCATGGGTGAGGCTCTTTCTTGGGCTGGGGAGAGCCATCTTCTGCCTTTCCCCAGGGGAACCTCATCAGAGTGGACAGTGTGGTGGGTGGACTCTAAGAAAGCTCGGTAATCATGTTAGTATTGCACAGTTTTCCTTGCACTTTCACCAACTTGAATTCTCTAAGCCCACAAAGGACCCTGGAGTCAAAGTCACATTGTTGCCATCAGTTTTAATCAAAATTGATGTACAGAGGTGTGGCCTGCAGCCAGCTCTCCAGCCAGGCAGGGCTGCCATTCCAGCTTCTTGATAACAAAGCTGGCAGGACTTATGCCCTGTTTCCCTGCCCTTTCCTGCACTCCAGGGTCTCTCTCTCTCTCTCTCTCTCTCTCTCTCCCTCTCTCTCTCTCTGTCTCTCTCTCTGTCTCTCTGTCTCTGTCTCTCTCTCTCTCTGTCTCTGTCTCTCTCTCTCTCCCCCCACCCCGAACAGCCTTGGAGGTGACTCTGCAGTGGGTGGGGAAGACAGCACCCTCTGTAGAGACATCTCCCAGCTCTGAGAACAACTCTGCTCTTAGTTGGATTTTCACATTAAACAGCATAAAAGAATGATCAAGGACTCATGAGAATAAATGCAAGACTGATTGGAGAGAAAGCTGACTCCATAGATATTGGGAGCAGGAGAAGCCTATGTAACTTCCCTGTGTAGAGCACCATTGGGGACTGTTTTAGTCAGGAACAGATAGAACACAAGAGGAACACATAGAACACAAGAGTACAAATGTATAAGAAATTACAAGGCTGGCTTACCACGGTCAGCCACACAAGGAAGCGTGCAGAGGGCATGAAGGATTCAGTCCCAAGATCTGAAGCTCACTACAGTGCTCCATGCAAGTCTCTATCAGTCAGTCAGCCAATGGGTCTGTGACTGAAGGTTGAAGAATCTGTAATGGAAGCTGAAGAGTCTGTGATGGAAGACTGAAGGATCCCAGCCGGAGGCCAAAAAGTGCGCTGGAAAGCAGGAGGTGAAGTCCAAGCTGACTTGAAGACTAAAGTTCCTCTAAGGAAGTGGAAGGCCGACCCCTTCCTCAGCCCCTTTATGTGCCCTTTTTGTGCTGAGTCACTCTGGGGCAGCCCTCCCCACCTAGGGTGGGCCCCTTGATGTTCTAGGGCAGGCCCTCCCCGCCTGCCCAGGGTGTAGGACCACCAGGGCAACCCAGCCAAATTGACACAATGTATCGACCACTACAGGGACATCACCAGGGTGACCTAAACCTGCGGGGAGGGCCTGCCTAAACCTAAACACCTCTCCTTCGCCAGCCTTAGACACTACTTCTGCTGTGACCGCTGGTTGTTGTTTGTCACAATTACTGGCATTGGCGAAGTCTTTGCAAACCCTGTGTCCATCCATGAAATACACACTTACTGAGTGACGTGGGCTTTGGATATCTTTGTTAAATTCAACCCTTTTTCTGGTTATTTCCTTAAAATCTTCCTCTAAACAAGAAAATAGCTGCAAGGGACTGCGGAGATAGCTTGATGGAATAAGTGCCTGCCTGTCAAGCATTGAGTTCGATCCTTGGTACAAAGGAAAGAAAGAAAGAAAGAAAGAAAGAAAGAAAGAAAGAAAGAAAGAAAGAAAGA